>CAEGAE010020139.1:0-162295 GCA_903067095.1 Girardinus metallicus | reverse complement strand
GGTCTTAATCTGATGAGAAGGGGGCCTCAGCAATGTCACGCTCAGCAGTTGAGTGCAACCATCATAGCTTCTGAGATGTCCAGGGTTATGGCCTAGCAAGTAAATCTTGTAATAAAACCATTTCTATTTACAAAGAGAAGGAAACACCTGCTTCCTATTTGAACATGAGACAATGCCCTCTGAACCCATCCAAAACATGTCTATCTACTCAGTAGTTTTGTATGACTGCTGACTTTTTTTTTTTTTTCAAAGCTTTGATTTTTACATACAATCGTTACTGCTGGGTGGATACAACAGGACAAAAATAGATCATTTCCAAACACATCAATCCAAAACTCAAAAAAGGTGTCAATTCAATCAGTTAAAGACAAAGAACATAAAAGACACTTTTTGACTTACTTTGTGTTCGTCTGTTGGATAAAATCCTCAATAAAATTCATTGATCTTTCTTGTTGTGAAATGGAAATAAGGTTGAGGTCTATAAACACTGTAACAGGGAAGTGTAGTGACATTCCTACACAGCAAATTCAAAAGTGTTAAATGTTTTGGTGTTAGTAGACTTTATGCAAAAGCAGAGTTAATTTTACTCTAGTAGAGCCGCATTCTGTTTTTGTAACTCTGGAGTGTACATTATTAGTAGTTAAAATCCAGTGTTAAAACAAAGTGTTTGGTATCAAATTTAGAGGTGTTAAAATGGAATCAGTAACTCTTGACTTCTTAACTCTGAACTCCTACAGGGGCTATAAAACTAAAGCAGTTAATTCACTGACTCCGCCCCCAGAATCACAGGTTCCCACCGAAGCGAAGCGACAGAAGCCAAGTCGTTTCAGGACAATTTACTTTCCACAGTAATATTAGCGCCATTATTACTACACTGGAGTTGGGCTGCAATATAATCAAATTTGAATAGTCATGGAGTTCCAAGAGATTTTGTGGTGGTCTTAATCTGATGAGAAGGGGGCCTCAGCAATGTCACGCTCAGCAGTTGAGTGCAACCATCATAGCTTCTGAGATGTCCAGGGTTATGGCCTAGCAAGTAAATCTTGTAATAAAACCATTTCTATTTACAAAGAGAAGGAAACACCTGCTTCTTATTTGAACATGAACAGATCCGTAATAATCTGGAGTATGTTTTTTCATGATGTTGAACATTTACATGAATATTGGTCAGATTTATCAACCTTTCTGATCACTTTTTTTCCTTTGAAAAACTGTAAAAGGCTTTTTCATGTTGAAAGCATTATTCCTGCTGTTGTGTATTCTTATGTACATTTTCCAATATGGTTTAATCTTTTTTTTTTTTTTGCCTTTTTTAATATTTTAGTACCAGTATGGTTGCGGATGAATCGCCAATCGTCCCTCGATGGATTCTTCGAAGACTCAAGCTCCAAAAATGATAAGTGTTAATATCTCTGAAATTACACATTTCTGTAATTGAGACTTGTTGTTAGAGTTGTAGTAAAAATGTATTCCTTCCTTCCATTTTCCATTGTTATGTTTTTTGTTTGTTATGATCCAGAGACCCAACACTGGCTATCGCACTCGGAGACTGAAGCCTATCCAATGCAGTAGAGGAGCACGGTGATGTCCCCGGCCAAACTTCACGAACAGCCCAACAACCTGAAGACAGTCTGTGTTAGTGAGAGACAGCTCTTTGGGGGAGTGCAGAGAGGCCCCGTCTCTTATCAACAGAAACATAAACTGGGTAAGAAATGATGGATCTGAATATCAGGTTGGTCTGTTATGTACTGTAATATCCGGCAATCTACCTGTTAAAAGAAAATTTACGCTATCATATTACTTGAACTGCTTGCTTTACTTTCGCCACCGTGTACTTTGAACAATTTCATGCATATTGTATTGAAGATAAATGTATTAAGCATACTGCATTTTGTATGGCACAGCTGATGTCAGAGCTTTTGATAAGCAATATGTGAATGAAAGCACATGTGAAACATGAAAGTGCACATTATTCCACGTTGTAATACGTTTTGTAATTATGGTGCATGTTTTGAAATAAATGCATTTGAGAAAATCATTGGCTCTTTATTAAATGTTTATTTTTCAAAGAATTTTTCAAAGTTCAAAACAATAAAATACCTATTTAATTTTAATTACAAATAACTCTTATGAAGTTAAAAAAAATACTCTGTGAGAGTAAATATTAAGATCTAAGACTGAATTAGTTTTAGTAAGTGTTAAATGATTAACTCCAGCAAATTTGATATTTAACACTTAATTAGAGTTAAGGCACCAACTCTCCAAAAAGACTTAAATTAACACTTTCTGGTGTGGACCCATGTAGACACTTTAAAAGTGTTGAAATCAAATCTGACAGAGTTAATTTGGGCCTGCTGGATTTGCTGTGTACCGATTGATATCACCATCATATAAACCTGAAGATAAACTGAACACAATTTCGTTTCAACTGAAGAAAACAGAAAATGTCCTAAGTTCTTTATTACAGGGATTGTAAAACTTTAGATTTCAGATTCTAAGCAAGAAAATCTACTTGCATGGCCACAGGTAAGCTGTGTCGTCACAATAGTTCATATAAACATCAACTTACATCAATTTAATATGAAGAATACTCAACATCAAAAACAATATCAGCAGGTTGGCACTTAATGTGGTTGTGAGACGGTCCTGTATATGCAATGCTTTTCCAAACAGTGAGTGTGTGATGAGTGGGTGATGTGACCCCTGAAGCCGGGTCACGGCATGATGGCCCAGTGTCCATGTTGCAAGGCACCACCCTCTCCTGCACGAGGGGGCAACCGGGTCTTCACAATAAGGCAATTCTTCTCTGTAATGAATTCTTGTTCCCAGGCAGAGAAAGGCTGGCCAGTTGGAGGCCTGGTGGTTCAACACTGACTAAAGTTGGGGGTTGGGGTGAAGGGACAGAGGGGTGAGGGTACCGGTGACTGGTGGTCAGTCACATCATTCTGCTGAAGGTTTTTGCTTTTAGTTCCCTGATGTATAAGGAATAAGACAAAGTAGAGCAAGTGACTGTCACATCGAGGTTATGGACTAAAAATAAATTTTTAATGATGCGTTTTATTTGGCACTTACTTTGTTCTCCCCATATAAACAGCAGAACTAGTTTATATTGTTTATCATTCAGTTGTTGAGAGGAAAAACTAGCAGTTGGAGAGAATAGGAACCATCCCCCATTCCTGTGGCTCACTGTCTTTCCAGCTCCTCATGATTTCAGCAATCTAGTGTGCTGTATATTTTTAATGCAACTCACTGTTGCTATGTCTGACTCTCATTGTGTGTTGGGTAACATCTGGAGAGCATCTGGGTCACAACAACCTCTGATGCTCTGAGCGTCACCATCATCTGTTAAAACTTGAGTCCCAGCTCGGAGTTACATGCTCATTACCACAGTGAGCTTTAACTTTAAAATTTACAAACTGCTGCAGAGGTAAATAAGTTTCAGTGTTTTTGTTCAAAGGGGAGTTCAAATAGCATATGGCTTAGCAAACAGTTCTAAAGATATTTGCATACTGATAGGTTTAATATCATTGTTGTTTGCATCTGAAAATAACTGCATTTTCATTTAAAGCACAATGTGACAAGCTTATTAAACACACATATCTAATATGGTTTGTATTTCTTAGTTTTAAAGAGATTTTGAACATTAAATGCACAATGAATTAACAGAATTATCATAAAAACATGGTCCTTATTAACATTTGATATACAGTGCCTTTCAAATGTAATTATATTTGTTAAAACTTTTCATATTTTGTCAAGTCACAACCAAAAACGTCATTGTATGTTATTGATATTTTGCAAGATAGACCAACACAAGAAGATGATTTATGGACTTCTCTACAAGCGTTATACATCCAGAGAAAAAAATATATTTTGCCAGGTTTGGTGGATGCCATTGTCTTGGCTTAACGCTTCAGAAACTGGATTGCATCTGATGAAAAATCGAAACAATGGTGCTTGGAGGAAAAACAATCAAAATGAATTTATAAAAAGAACAGAAGATTGGCATTACATTCAAGCACATAATGTACGCTTTAACTTGAATATCTATAATTTTATATTTGATCATTTAAAACAGACTTTTGAAGTTAAAATAATAGCACACTGTACATCAAGTACAGACACGGCTTTGTATTAAGTACAAATCAACTTCCATCTAACAAAGCTGGAAGGCTTTTGGAAAAAAACACATCCATGTTAAGCCCAAAATAGCAGGTTTTAATGACGCTTTTAATTAATTTTTGCGTTCCTTCCAAAATTAGTGAAGCAGGACTGAAACAATTTATGATTTTATGACATCTTTGCTTGGTCATCAGATCTTCAGAACATATCCTCAACGCTGCCTCACATGAAGGATTTCTGTTCATGCTCTAACTTGATTATCATACACAAATCTTCACCTTGCCACACACACTGGTGGCAAGTTTTGTCACCAGCTTGTTTTGTCAAGATCTCAGGTTGCTTCTTTTAGCATCATAGCAGTTTGAGGTTGTTCCCACTGAGGAGTTTGCAAGGCTTTAATTGAGAGCAGATGAAGAGGCCCCTGCATGCCTCCATAGTGATGTCAGCGCAGGCTGAGGGAAAAGGGATCATGGGATAGGGGGCGGGGTGGGTTTTGGAGTGGGGAGGGGTACTGGACACAGGCTAGGAGTCTGATAAATGGCCGAAGCTAAGTGGGCATTCAGGTGGACAACAAATGTGGAAATATTTTGTTGATAAAAAGTGGTGGACCTCAGTGAAAGCTGCAGAAAATGGCCGATATCATTCAGAGTGCTCCCACTAGCAATGATCTAATCTGGAAGATGCTAATGAAGCCTGTATTTCTAACTGAAAGCATCAGTATTGCTTCTTATTGTCGTTCTGTGCTTGTTGATGTTCTCTGATCTGAAATGTAAATCCGTTAACCGCTTTGCTCTTATCCCAGCACACACAAGCCGTGCCCACCTAGTGCTGCCCTGACCCACTTCCCCGCATGCTGGACATTTGCATGAAAGGAACGAAACTCGATGCCAAAACAAACATCAATTAAAGCTGTCAAACACCACCAAAAACAGCTGCAGCTTTGAACAGCTCGACCAGCAGGCTTCAAAAGAGAGCCGTTTTTAAAGGGCTGCCTCGAGTGTACCAAAGGCCAGGCTGGAATTAGCACAGCCCTGGTAAAAGCAGAAATTGCCTCCGTTTATGAGCTGAGACAAAACACTATTGAAGTAAATGCTCTTTGGAAATAAATGTTTTTGTCTCATTTAAAGCTTTTAAACAGGTAAAGTGGTCAATGAAACAATACCTTGGCTTTCTTCTGACTCTAGCTCACGGAATAAAGCAACAAATGGGCCTTGTTAAGGAAAATAACACCTAAAGCACCATCAAAATTGTTTTATTTCTTAAGTATCATCATAGTGACTTGTTCATAAAGGATTTCATCTGAGTTAAATCCATTATGGCTCCTCTTCTCTTGTCCATTTGCTCATACAGTGCTCCCACTGAGTAGCTGCCATGGCTCATTACAGCCATAAGACCAACCATTTTGTGCCCGTACAGACTGGCTGACATTGTAGCCAAAATCTCACTCCTGTTCCTCCGAGCCCAGTAACAGGTGATGACTGCTCTTAAACTTTGGGAAAAGAAGTGAAAAACTGAGAGCGATGGACATTTAAATCTGACTTTAAGCTTAATATGGAAGAGATCAAACCAATTTCACTCTTAACCCACTGGTAACACTTGAAGCTGTTTATCATTTCCATGTCATTCCTAGTAAATCCTTCTAAAGTGATTGTTTTCAAAAAGGGATGATGACAGTCATGAAAAATAAGACCTTTTGACATGTCTTTACCATGTTCTATAATGCAGCTGCAGATGAGGTCACTGCTGCAACTGTCTCCATGTTTTTAGCCTTGAATCAATCCTCTGAGATTGTATGTCCCTTTGTTTTTAAAGCAGTGCTAATAACACACATTGTGTTTGTATTCTTAAAATGTATTAATATTTATCCATGTTAGTTGCAACATCACATTGCAACAATACATGTTGTTACAGTAACAATACATGTAACAACATGCATTGTTACTGAACCACCACAATTTTTCACCACTCTCATTTAAAAATGATGCTCACTTGTCTTTTCATTCAATTTGGGGACAATCTATTCTGATTTAAGGTATTGGATTACTGTCTTGACAACTGTATTTTTAAATGATCAGTACTAGAGTCACTTGTTAGTATACCTCCTGTCATTTTATGCCAGCTGCACTCCCAGCTGCTTTCTTTTACAGGTTTTATTGATCAAATCTGGGGTTTCTGATAATAACTATAAGAGACACAGGGAGCCTGACGTGGCTGCCTGTCTGTCTTTCTGTATCATGTGGCCTACTATGCTTACTGCGCTTGGTGCATCTGACAGGTAAGAGTTTCTGAAGTAGGAGAACATTTTGGTCTTGGACAATTAGCTGTAGCCACATGAGCCAAAATGATTAATGAACGGATAGGAAACATGCTAATGTAAGCACTAAAGAACACAGGTGATAATGAAAACAGCACTTCAGCAAAAGTGTGACTTGGTATTGACCATTGCCTATTCTTAAATATTGACCAGGACTTACCTCAATACTGTTGATAAAAAAATTCTAGTTGAGACATTCCTCGTTTTCTCTTTTGTGGTGTGCCACAAAAGAAAATGTGCAGGTAAAGACAATACCAGAGCACTCCACACCAAAGCAATGCAAGAATGACTTAAGATGTTACAACTCAGAAGATTAAAGACTCCATGCTTGTCTTTACGCAGAAGAGGAAAACAAAGCTTTTGGTTTCCAGTGATCTATGACAGCAGTGGAGACTAAATGGTTTCTGTGTGGGTATGTAGATTGATTAATTGTTTAAATATTCCAGAAGGGATCAATAAGAATTCAATGTTTCTTTTGTTTGTTTTTTTAAAAAAAAAAGAAAATATCACAGGATGTTGCTAATGCTATGTCATGATTTAATTTTACGTAAAAGCAATGATTGGAACATTTTTATAACAAGATAGAAATCTTTCCATTTCTTTATTTATTCACACATGTTAATTAAGTAGTTTTGATTTTAATTATCTAAAATTCATTTTTTTAATCCAAATCTTAATCAAACTGCTATCCTTCAAAGCCACTAAACATGATTCATGTTTAGTGGCTAAACATAAATCTTAATTTTTATCATAAAGATAACAGATTGTTTTAAATGTGAATTTGTGGACACAAAAAGAATGTGTCCACATTTAATAGATGTTTACTGATTGCTGTTTTCAGTCCCTCTCACCCAATGACTGCTGGAGATTGTAAAGACAATGCCAACTGAATATGATTGTGTTGCAGCTATTACTACTTTTGAAGCTATGTGGAATATTTCACATTGCAGGTGCTATTTAACAAAATATTCAGCCTAAAAACCAAAGTAGAAATGATTTATTTCAACATTTTGCACAAAAAAAGCACCTCAGGAACCTAGAAATTTTTCAAAACACTTAAAAGAGGTCAAAACATTTTGCTCTGCTACATGCGATTTACTAAATGAACAAAGTTGACATAACTTTGGAAGAGGATAAATAAAAACTGTGCTCTGCTTTGATCTCAGGTCTTTGAGAAGAATCTTCTTTGCAAAATGTTAATCTACTTCTACATTGCAGATTACCCCCATCCCTCCTCAAAATGTGACTGTTCTCTAATGGTCAAGGTAGTATTGACCCATTTAGGCATCTTTGATCCACAGCCTCTTCTAACAGATCCTCCACACACGAGTTCAAACTGATTTTGTCACTGCCGACCACTTCTACTTTGCTGAGATTCCTAGTCAAAGCCAAAAGCTCTGCGAAGCTGCCAGAGTAGCTGACAGCAAGCAGACTTGAAAGCACTTTCTTATGCTGATGTTCACTGCAAGTGACTTGCTGCTAATGGGTTGCAATCTCATTTTACTCCTTTCTTCTTTTTTGGGGTGTTTATGTGTTGAGGGTTCGGAGGAAACAGACTGATGGAGACACAAATAGTTCTTTTTTTTCCAAGCAAATAATGAAAATTAACACGTTTTCAAGAATTCCAGTTTTTATTTTGCTGAGAAACATTAACAGCTTTATTTTTATTTATTTTTTGTTGTTTTTCCTCACTAAGAGTCAAACTACTGTGAGCTGATGGGTGAATTGCATCTGTACTCTGCTGCAGCTGTGTGGTAAAAGCAGAAAATCACTGCCATGGCAGCATCAACAAAGAAACATAAAGGTGATTAAAGAATCAGATAATGGGAGAGAAACATAAGAGAGTGCTGAAAGACATGTTGATGGACTCCTCCGAGGTAATCTGACAACCTCTTTACTTGGAGACCCGTTCCCTGTCAGCACTACTCTCCTGTTTTCAGGAATGCGTGAGCAGCACTCCAAGTTTACTTAACTCAGACACTAGAAAAGCCAAAAGCTTTACACTTAAACTCCACACTGTAGTTGACTTAAATTCTCATCCCTCGTTATTGATGGTTTGGTCACTTTTTCCTGCTTTGCTGATAACACTGTGGGGCATGTTGCAGTTTGTAAACCCATTTTATTTGCTGTGGAAACATGTTTGACAGTGAAGCTCTCAGTATGTGTAACTTTGACACACACTGAGAGCAGGATGGTTCAGAAACACTGCTTAGATCAGTAGCGTTCAAACGTTTGCACCATGAGCCAAAAAAATTGTCAAATCAAAATGATGCTTTACTAATAAAAAGCAATAAAGGACACAATGCATATCATAAAAAATCTGTTCTGATTATTCTGATCTGCTTACAATACCATGAACCACGTCACAGTACAGGTCCAAAACCTAAAAAGTTTTTTTTTCATGTTTCCATATGAAAAGGAAGAATCCATGGTGCAAATTCGTTTGGGCTCAAATTTTACAAAAAGGATTGGGATCAAAGATCTGCAGAAGATCAGTGTTAGATTGCGTTATTCAGTCAACAAACTGTTTTAATGTGTGTTTGTGACTATTGTTCTCAACTGTGTAAGGCTCATCTGTGTCCAAACAGATGAGCCTTGATTTACTTGTTGATTTATGGTTAAGTTTAACAATTTGGAGGTAGTTTTCCTTTCAGTATTCTTCCCACATTGTGCAATGCATCAGTACCTCTGACAGAGACACAGCCCCACACCATGATGCTCCCACTACCATGGATAACATTTGGTGCAATGTGGTGTTTGAATCTCTCATCTTGACTTCCTCTCAACATTGTTCCTGCTATTGTGTCCAAATAACTCAATTGGACACAGAAGAATTTTCAAATAGAACAATTAGTGAAGTTTTAGGGGAAAATAAATATTAAACTTTGTTAACTGACTCTTTAATCTCCAACATCAGTTCAATTGAGGATGTGTGTACTTTCTTTAAAAGCAGAATATATACCAGCAAGCCAACCAGTCTGAATGAGCTCCATCATTTCTAACACTAAAAATAGACAGACATTCATAACTTTACCACAAATTTGCTGAAAGCTGCAGAAAGTGTGTGGTGTAGCTACAACTTATTAATGGACATTTCGTCAAGTATTAGTTGGGATTTTTCTGTATATATTTGAGCCTAGATGTAATACTTACAACTCACTGGAGCAGAGAAAATTAAAATATAATTTAATCCTGTGCACCTATTTTTTAAAATAAAAATTACAGAAATTTCATTTATGTTGACCTACATAGTGTGCATGTAGGTAAACATAAATGAAAGACTATTACATGTACATGTGCATGTAATAGCCTCTAGTAAGCCTGTCTTCAGTTGGTGGTATTAAATATTGCTGGTAACCTATCGTTTAAGAAACTTTTATTTAGAGACACTGAAACATATATTATGATATACATAGGTAAACTATGTACCTGTTCTGCAACAACGAATGGTATGTGATATTGAATGTTTATTCAGTTCCAATTGAAAAATAACATCCAATGGTGACAACAACTTGGTTTCTCTGACATCAATGCCCCAGAGTGAATACTGTCCCAGCTCTCAATGTGGTAAGAGAATGAGCCTTTTAACTTGCACTCACAAATGCAAGAAATCTGCAAAGAATGCATTTTCCTCCTCTGGGCAACATCTTCACATTTATGGCTAATAAAAAGCCATTTGCTCTCTGTTTCACTGCACTCTGTTTTAGAGCCCTAATGGTAATTAATTAGTTCCTATAGCTCTCATCTCAGTGGCAATTATCCAGTTCTTGGAAGAAATGAAAAAGACTGCCAACATATTTTGCATTAAAAACATAACCTTCACTTGGACTGTGTTATCAGGCCACTATGACTGATAATTAGCAAAATGAAAAAAATAGAAAAATAAAAGCACAGAGTTGCTATGAGGAGAGTTTCTTCCTGTTGTGTTTTCACATGTTCAGTCAACAAAGTGGACACAAAAACTTACTTTACTGACCTTGCACAATATTGAAACTCAAAAGCAGGCTATTCTGGTGTAAATAGGTGTCCATTTAAAAAAAAAAGTTTTTCATTCTAAGAGAAAAAAAAAAACTTTAAAAGCTGGTTTATGCTAATGTCAAGCTTAATTGGCATTAGAAAAATTGCTCTGGCAGACAGAGGGGCTCCAAGATTAGCCAGAAGAGAAAGAACAAGATAAAGCCTTCAAAAGGCCTATTTCAGAGGAATTATAGCATCCTTTGAACGTCATCCAAGTTTTAAATACATTAAAAGCCTGTTGGCACACATGTAAATTGAGCAGTACCAAAGAATTCATGGTGAATCAAACCGAGGGGTGTAAGGATAAAATGCCGGAGAAATGTGTCCCAGAGAGAGACCAGGAGGAACCCTGCCATGTCCCACAAGCCTCTCTGTCCTTTCTTCTCCATGTCCATTCTGCTGCAGGCCAAGTGGCTTAACTTGGATGAAAAGAACAACAGCCTAAAGCTCCCTTGGCAGCAAAGCTCTCACGCTGTCCAACGTGCCAGTGGTGAAGTATTGTGCACAACACATATAAAGGCCCGTTTCGTGGCACTATGCACAGAGGACCCCAGAGGTCTTTTATTCCATGAACGTCCTGGCATCGCTTGCTCATGATATGTGTAGGTGCAGGAATGTTTGGTCCTCACTGTCCGGTTCATCAATCTTAGCTGATTATTGATCACACTGTCATGCAAAAGTATTAAGAACCCATTTTCATATTTCACACATTTTACAACCAGAAATTTTTATATGTTATACTGGGACCAAAATTGGGTAATAACTAGCCTGGCTATTGCTTTCCTGTTCAATTCCGCTTTCTGGGCTTTCTCCTTTTGACTAGAATTGTCTTCAGCTGATTTTGACTGGGCCAATCAGTGAACAGAAGGAGAACTTGTGAACGATGACATCAATTTTCTACGTTAGGAAGCAAATAGTGTAGAATAAGGGGCTGGTTTTTAAAAGGCTACATACAAGATAGATATATTTATATGAGAAATTTATTGGGGAAAAAAATATTTTTGACTGGTTTTACCACTGTACTTTTTACTTTTACTTCAGTAATTTCATTATGAAGTATTGTTATTCCTATGTCAGCAAAATTTATGAATGCTTTGCTCACTGAGTGTCTTCACTGAACGAAAAGCAAGAACAAGCTTGTTTTAACCAAAAATTTACCATTCATAGACACACACCTGCAGTTTCTGTTTAAGTTTCATATTGAAAGAAACTGATTTGGATTTTTTCTTTCTTTTGGCTAATTTTGTTATTTTGTAATTATGTCAAAACATATTTTCACTTTGGTCCTTAAAATACAAAATTTTCACATAACTGTATTTTGGTTCATCTGATGATGTCATTTTTACATATTAAATGATTAATGTTTTGATCAGTTACTCTGTACTTTCATGGCATTCTTACAAAATATTTTTTGTGCTCTTACTTGAGTAATTTCTTGGCTACTTTTTGCCAAGAAAGTAGCAAAAATATGTTCAAATAGTGCTACTTTTACTTGAATACAATTTTTGGGGTACTCTACTCACATCTGATTGGGAGTATATGTGATAGACCAATAATGCATAACTGTGAAGTGGACATAAAAAAAGTTTACATTTTTAACAGTGTTCTTTTTTTTTTCCAAATAAAGAATCAGCCTCTCCTTAATGTTCAAACAAGGTGGTGGCAACATCATGATGTGGGTATGACTTTCCTCAGTAGATACAGGAAAACTTAGTATATTGAAGACAAATGGGTTGATGCTACCAAGAACTTGACACTTGAATATTCAGCAATCATATATAATGTTTCAAATAAAATTCTCCAAAAGTAGAGATTGGTTCCTTTTTTTACAATGACTAACCCTAGAAATATCGAATCTCATAATCTATCAAACAAATGAAAAAATCCTTACACCAACTCGTCGGAAATGTTGTATCACTTTTTTATTCAAACTGTCCTACTGTTCCCTCTTGTCAGTGTGTTCTTCCACTTGTTGTAATCAAAATAAATTTTCTTTAATCTTTTTAATCAGAGAAAGCCTGGATGCCCACACTTAAGCTCTGACCGCACTTGAACAACATGGTCAAGTCGTCACATCTCCAAGAGGATTTACATCTTAAGACGAACAGTGACATGAAAACTCTGAATCACCAAGAGGGTGAAGCACTTCATTTAAAGTTAAGAAGATTTAGATCAAAAGGTTGGAGACGAAAAAAATAGACTCAAAGGACAACCCACTGAGAAAAAAAGAAAAAAAACCCTGGCCCTCATCGTGCTAAGCTGTACAAGCTCACAGAAATGGCAGGACACAGTCCTTTCGTGCGCAGCCTCAAGGAGATGAAAGAGGAGATTGTCCGCTCGCTTTGATACAGACTTGACCAAATAAAATTTACGAATGCTTGGAAAAGTTTGTGTTCTGACAGATGAAGTTTTTCAGCACTTCCAACCTTTCTTCTCCTGAGTACAACGGCCATTCTTATTTAGGTTACTGTAGTTTGTGTTGAACTTAATCCAAGCTTTTTAATATCCAGGAGATTGTTTCAATTGAACAAATTGCTGGTGAATTCTCTGAAAACTAAATTAAGATGGACAAGTTGGTAACAAATAAAATATCTGGTTGTATCTAAAATTTGAAACACATGTCTAAATGGACCCAAGATGTGCTCTCCAGTTAAATATCCAATAAATTCCAAATCAAAGGTGAATTGTGATGTTACATCAAACCGTAAGGAGACTAGCAGAAACAATTCCAAATATACTTGTTGACTCCGGAGAGAAGATGTCTAAAAGGCCAACATGTGTCTGGCCGAAAGTTTGTGGAAAGTTTGAGCTCAGTCTGGTTTGATGATGGCTCTGGAGAGAATTGTGCATTTCTAAAATTCCAAGGCTTTAGATCAGTCTGACAAGAGAATCTGTTTGAAATAAATCTCTCAAATAACTTTCCACGAGAAAGCATAAAAAACCAAAAGCATTTGATTTCAAGCTTTCCCTCTGATGTGCGCCTCAAAGTGATTTAGTGTGGAAGACTCTCTGAATTAACTTCAGAGAAATTCTCAAGTAAACAATAATAGGAAACAATATTTAATCACATGCATTTGCTTGTATTCATGCCTGCACATCAGAGGAACTGCTTTCTCTGTAGTGGTGGGTGACGCGAGCTTCAAATGTGGATTACTTTAATTGACACAGCGCTTCATCTTCAAACTGTCATTGACAATCCACAATTCATGAGGATAATAATTACACAAATAACATATATGAAAGCCGATGCGAGCCTGCAGAGGGTCTGAAACAGGATTATCAGAGAGTACACAACTCGCTGTGATCAGAGTCCCTCTCGGCTTGGACCATTTCATGGAGATATAAAGGAAAGATTGCAGCACAATGGTTTTAGGCAGCCTGCAGCTCTCAGCTGCGCATTTCTCCAAACATATCTCAGTGCTTTAATTAAGCAGAAAATCAGTCATACAACTTCAGCTGCAGAAAAAGGTGATATTTCAATCTTGCTGCCACTCTCAAGAGACTTCAGTACCACCATCAAGCCACTGAGAGAGCTCCCATTGTCACTTTACTGCTTGCATCCCACGTGTGTTTTTGTCTTTGCTGCAAAATAAAAACAGAACATTCAAAAACTGAGAGAAACCAGGTGAGATGAGATGAAAATGATAATTTATATGCAAGTGTGTGTGTGTGCGTGTGTGAGCAGGCGTGAACGAACGGGAGAGAGAGGGAACACTCTTCACCCCACTTTCTGCCAAAAAAGGATGTGCTGAAAATGTGGGAGTATTTTACAGATGCATGTAAGGATTGGGTGTGTCCTGTGGAATTTAATAGCAGAAAACATTCAACTCTTTGGATCAAAACCTAACAAATTATTGCTTCACTTACAGCACCATAAGCAGACAGAAGGCAACCAAAAAAGGGGGAAAAAACACCCTCAAGTGTCTGGATGATGATGGTCGAGATTGCAAGCCAACTAAATACACTGTACTCTGAAATGAGGGTTTAAAACAAAAAAGCTCCATCTTTGTGACATGTTTGTGTTTTTAGAGCTAAAGCTCAGAGGAACAAGCAGCACTCTGGCCTAAAGGTTCAAAGTGACATAGGAAAGAAATTAAGGTATGCAACATCATATTACTGCTAAAAAAACAACAATATAAAAAATTTATAGTTAATAACAACTGTTATTAACTTAACTAGCAATAGCTATTAGCTATCACACAAACCATAAGCAGTGATTAAGCCTATACATGAAAGGTCGCCACAAACATGCATGCAGCTATTGAGAACTGAAAATCTGATTTCCAAGAAAATTAAATGTAGAAGTTTAGCACAAAACATGTCACATCTGCCAAAACATAATTTGAAAATAGAGTTTTAAAGATCGTTGATACAGAAGTTAACAATTTGTAGTTGGAAAACACTCACTGAGCTCAATGCATTCATCTCACCTGCACCAATCAGATCCATTAATGGTATATAAGGTTTTTCTGCTGGTAGGCATGAACTCAGGGGCGCCGTATAGGGGGGAAATGTTATGACAATTGTAAGGGCTCCTGACAGACAGGGGGCCCTCCACGATTTATTTATTTATTTTCTGTTCATAGAAATAAAAAAAAAAATTGGGGCCTTGTCAATTACAAAATTAATCATACTGTGTTTTCGAAAATAGTTTTTAGCAGTAAAAATTTAATGTTCCCACTCCAAGACCAAAAAACACACATCTATATTTGTACTGAGCCTCCCCTCAACCCCCTTATGGATCTGCATGAAATGGTTGTTCCTGCTTGGAGCGCTTGACGGCGACGGTAGAAAACAAGAACGACTCTGGCGGTTACTATGCTGCTAAGAAAAATTATAAAATCAGGATTAAAAAAAAAATAGAGAGAGGGAGAGAGAGAAAAAGGTAACTGTGTCAATTTATAACCCAGTTTTTCTCCGAGAGGTGGGTAGACTGTGTGAGACTATCAACCATTTAGCATAGTTAGCTTTAGCTACAGACTACTGTTTGCCTCCTTTTCACTAGCATTTAATGAATTAAGGAAAGAAATTACCAAGCTATTCATATATTGAACTTGTCCCTGTACCTTTTACCACACTTAACAGATGAGTCAGTCAGCAGCAGCTCTAACCCACGTCCCTTCTGACCTGCACCTCTCCTAAGTGAAATTAAAGCTTCAGTATGTAACTTTCATAATTTTTTTTTTTTCACATATTTGTTAAAACTGTCATTATGTAGTGACAGTATGGTACGAGAGATAATCTGTGAAAATCAATTTCCTCTGCCTTCTCCCGGTGCTCTCTAGAAACAACCAGTTTCTAGAGAGTGGCAGGAGAGTTTTAGTGCTGTCAATCACAATCTCATGTGGCTGCTCATCCTTCCCCTCGCTCTGTGTTATGCTGTAGCTAGTATAGCCTGTTGTGAATCCTCAGTCTAGTTAGCATAGATACCAATGACGGCAGACAAACGGTTTCCTGTAATAATAAGTTGTTTCTCTGCCATTAGCATATTTAGCAGTGAGTGAATGAGGTTGATTGACAACAATAAGACCGTCCTCCTGGTTCTGATTGGTTGTTTTTGGCTGGAATGTTGCATTTCTTTAGCTAGCAATAGTAGTTCAGGGAGGAGGGGGAGGAGATTGATTGTTTTCACTGATTATCTGTCTCATAACAAACCGTCATGACATGGTGACAGCTTCAACAAATATGGAGAAAGCATTTTTTTATTAAAGTTATATACTGCAGCTTGAATAAAATGCAACTATATAGCATTTTTTTGAGAAGTCTGGATTGCTTTATGTATATTTTGCACGTTGCTTTTGACTGTTGCTCGTGGAGAGACATTTCAGTAATCTAAAACTAATAGAAAAAAATTAAGCAACCTACTTGCATACTGTATGTGGACTGCTGCATGTAAAATTCACTAGAAGTAAATATTGTGCTAGTATCAGTATTGAACTGAAGAAAACAAGTTGCAAGACTGTAAAATTGTGACTCTTTTTATGGGTCAAATAGACTCAAAACATTGTAATAGCGGCTGAGCAGGGGGGGCCCAACCTAATTTTTTGTCCGGGGGCCCAAGATTCCTGGCGGCGCCCCTGCGTGCACTTACCCCAGTGGCTTCCACTCTGTATGCATCTGTGCAGGGCTGGAAAGGCCACATACAGAGAACAGTAACTTGTTTTGCATTTTCTATATTCTTGTTTGAAATCCACAAAAACAGCCATACAAAACAGGATAAAAGCACGTTTAAGCCCTTTTCAAATATGCTAATTAGTGACTGTTGTGTGTTTATACTTTTGTCCTAATGCAAACTGTCCCCCTTTTAAAAGTTTCTGGCATACTGCCCTCTCTGGGTAAAAAGCCGACATTTTAATGACTGTTTTTGCTGTAGCTGTGCAGGTTGCTGACAGATTGTAAATGGATTTCCTCTGCAGCCATGTTGGTATTCCACGGCGGAGTTGTGCCGAAGCCTGAGGATATAAACAACACCCCACTAAGTGATCTACAACAAATAATGTTCACTGGAGTTCACTATTGACGGGCTTTCCTCCTTTGCATGAGTAACGTGATTTAAGCCATAGCAGGTGCCTGAGAGTGTAAAGAGCTGCTGCGCAAAAGCGTCGCTGCACAAAGAGCGCTGCTGTCTAGCCTTTTTAGACAGGATATCCACAGATGTGGAGCCAGACCAGATGGCGTGTATATCTCAGACAGAGGGAGAAGCTGGAGACAGAGGGATAAAGACAAACGGGGTCTGAGGGGTACAAGGACAACAGCCAGACACAGGCCTGCATTAAGACGTGCGAGCGTGGTCACATGTGTCTGACATTTTGCTGGCCCCTGACTCGCCATTGGATCAGTCTGTGTAGCTACAAACATGCCTGGAGGCCACAGAAGACAATGCCCGCCTTTTCCTGCAGCCATCATCAAACGCAGCGATGGGAACCAGCCACACGATAGAACACCCATCACTGGTGGCAAAACAGAAATACTGTGTATGGCTACAGCTCCGTGGCACGCCTTCTCCTGAACTCCAGCCTTTAAACAAATCGGCCTTGTTCCGTGTTATCAGCACGACATCTTCTGTAGCCACTGTCACTTCTCAAGAGTAGCAGAGATTAGCTTTTCTGAAGGAAAAAAGGAAAATTGACTGAGAAGAAATAAATGTGTTTTATCGTAAAACTCTTCCCTTTGTGCTCTTTGTGTCTTTTCCATCTGAGCGCACAACAATGAGACAAAGAGAATATAAGATGAAAGAATTAGAAAGATTTAAATAACTTTGCCAGCTTGTGAAATAGAGAGGGGAAGTTACAGGGAGAGACAGAGCAACCGGGAATGAGTGTTACCCATTAAAGGTTCAGCACAGCCTCTGGGAGAGGCGCACAGAAACTATTACTCAGCTGTAGTTTCAAAGCCAGCACAGAGGGCTTTAATCTGTAAAAATGATTAGATGACCTGATTTGCCCTTGCAAGTGTTAATAGGTCAACATTTATTTATGAATCTTTGGAAATAAAATGGTTGAAAATCATCTCATTAGATGAGATTTAAGTTTACGTAACAGAAAGCCTTTTAGGATTGTGATTTGTGAGCTCTCATCAGGCTAGTCTTTAGTTTCATGTAGCTTAGTTTTTATTACTGAACTGCATAGTCTACTGGTGTCAGTGTGTACTTTAAGCTTTAGGGGATTAGAACTCATACATATAATATAAAGGTATTAAACAGCAATGGGACAGTGATGTAGTGATGATTAATATGAGAATCTTTTAGGACAGTTGATTTCAAACAACCAGACCCTTAAATATCAACATCCAGGGAAAAAACAACTAAATCTTGTGATTAACCACCAAACAATTTACACTGCACTAAAGAAAAAAGTGTTATAAATTGTTGTAATCTAGTCAACAGCTGTCAAAGGAAATTTTTGTTGACTTTATCCATCCTACAATGAAATAAATGCTATTTTAGGTGTGAAACTCATAACGTATTAAAAATATAAAGGGGTTGAGTATTGATCAGCCTTTAGTTTGGACATTTTTTGCAACTCGGCACAGACCACTCAAACTGCATGATTTGGAAGCTTCTCTTGCAGAGTAGATCCACCTGCACTGGCATTTATATGAACCCTCTATGAGGGCAAATTGTTATTACGCCAAGGGAGGCGTGACCTATTAACGCCACCCAGCTTGTATGGCTCGTTCAAAAGCATGATTCTTAAGACATCAATCAAAATGTATTGACTTTATTCTGCAAAAAGCAACGAGATCCCTTAGCTAGCACTCATTTTTACACTTTGTAAGTCTTGGTAATCTTGATGCCTTATAAACACTATTTTTTTTTTATACTCAAAGAATCCTCAGATTAGTAAACTAACATTGTTATATTTCTGGTAACAGAGGTGGGCCAAAAATAGAATACCTACATGTATGTCAAATGTGCAGTTTATGTTACTGTGTTGAAGTTATGAATCATAAATCTGCAATGAACAACAGCTATTTCTTACCTTTGTGCTTTGGAGTCGTATACATGTTGGTATTTATGCTGTATGTATTCATTTTGTTCTTAAAAAGAAGTATTGATTTCAGGTTGCCTGTTGTAGCTTATGCTCAGCTACAAAAACCATTAAAGAAGCTACTACAAAACCTTGTTTATTGAACCAGATATTTGATCATGTCTGATTTAATAAATACAATATGGAGATTGATCAAAATTGAATTGGATCATTTGACATGGAACAGAGATTCTTTAAAACACTGTTTGAGATTTATTTTCCAACTTCTCCTTAGTTTTTATTTTGGAATTAAAACCACCCTGGAATTAGACAAGCATAAAAGGTCCAATGCCTTTTACTTATTCAAAAGTAACATGTTCCTAAGATTACGGAATGAATCGTTGACTTAATGCACTGTTCATAAGAGGACTACTTTTGTTCAGTCTAGTTAAAGGATTTGGTGATGTTGAACGAGAACAAACAGACGCTCAGGTCCGTGGGCGAAAGACTGATGAGACTCAATTCTGGTTTTGCATTTACGTAAATCAGCGTTAGTGACAGTGTTGGCTAAATAAAGAAATAAGCAGATGAGAGCTTAAAGACAGCAGCAGACAGCTTAGACATATATACTGAAGGATGGGAGAAAAACAAGGCCACGCTTCCACAGTGTTTAATAGTGCTGTTAATGTGACTGGCCGTCTCTCCCTTGACTTAAAACTGAGTTCTATTGAAAGGAAGATCCATTAAACATGGAATTTCAGTCCAATTTGTCTTCAAAAGGGGTAAAACAGCTCATTATGTGGGCTCTGCTCTTTCTTGACTATTAGAAGGAGATGTTAGTCATGCCTGCTTATCTCACAACCTTATGAGCACAGGATTAAAAGATCAAAGGCTGACTTAGGTTCAGTTTTATAGAAAATGTAAGCTCCTCTTTCAGATGTGCCTTGGACTGTGCCTTTTATCCCTTCTCAATGCTGAGATCAAAATACTGAAAATTCATATTCTTTTCAACCACTGTCCTATGCAAAAATTTGTGTCCACACCTCTTAAACCCAGGGATGTAAGTGAGCACTGATCTATTTCATAGTGGGCTCTCTAAGACCTTCAAGTTAGTTCTTTGTTGATTACACGGGTTTCAAGACCGACAGAAATAAAAACAGGGCAAAATTTCAAGAGAACTTTGAAGTTGCCTAAGCTGAGAACAGAGAGAAGCGGCTCGTCATGGCTGGACAGCAGCTTCTGGCTTAATGAAAATATTCTGTAACCACTCCATTACTCAACTGAAGGTTTAATGTTAGAGAGTGATGCAAATACAATGGATGAAAACAAGCGAAGTTGGAAACTTTCTGCTCCCAGTAGCTGTGGACCAGGATAACGAGGATGTGCATTTCTGGCACAAACTTCAGAGGGTGGAAAACAGCTTTGCTGTCTGATCGCCTCATGCTCATTATTCCCAGAGGAGAGCAGGCTCAACAACAAAAGAGGATCTGACTTGCAGCAGACAGTTCACTGAAAACAACGGCCAATGCAAACAGTTGTTTTTCTTTTTTTACTGATTTAAACTGACACTACTCTTAAAGTAAGTGAAAATTCAACACATTTTCTGATTTCTTTTGCAGTGTGTTAGCGTTTACCGACACTATTTGTGAATATTTTCTCTGTGGGCTGTAAACAAGACAGTACTAAGGCAGTGGCTTAAACTCATGACACTTCATTAATGTGAACAAATTAATGTTCTCTGACACGCAAACAACATTCTGCCTGAGGTTTCCATCCCCATGGCTGTCTTCATGGTTTTGTGAATGAATTTTATTTGTCAGCTGAAAGCAGCTGATTCTCTTACAAAAATAGAAAAACCATGCAGGAACCTTACAGCAGTGTAAAGATGTCTGTAACAGGGTGTCTGTGTGCCCAGTTCGGTCATAGAAAGCGATTACGCCTTTTAATTACTTGTGGAAATACTAATTAAAGGCATAGGAAATCATCAATAAAAATAAAGTTACTGATTTGTTCTTATTTTATTTTTCTGCCAAACACCACAGTTGCTTTTAGTCTATTTTCAGGTTCAGATCTTATTTTTTTACTGCAAACTTCCAAATTAGAAAAAGGCTGCATGTGTAAAACTTCTTCTTTATATATATTCTGCATGCACCAATCAGAAAATTTGGGCCAATATCAATTTTAGACAATATTTCTGCTTAGGCTAATATTATATTATTTCCATAATTTGTCGACAATGTGGGAAAAATGACTATACCACTGTTAACAGCCACATCCTGTGCATTTTTTCACTGATCTCCTTGCTTTGTTGTACAGATTATAATTGACAAATTTGTTGTTAATGCTTTGGTACAAACAGTGTAATACAGTTATTGTTTGTTTTTTTTTTAATGAACATTTTGGCCTCTTTCAGTTTATTATGGCTTGGCATATAACTGTCCTTCTTCAGTTCATTATTTTCATAATGCTCATAATAATTTGATCAGAGTGAGTGGCTTTTTCATTTTAACAATCTGCAGACAAATAACGTGCAAGCAATTTTTTTTCACTTGTTAATGTAGCTTCCATAAGTATTGATATCTCTTGATTTTTTATTTTTTACGTTTTGTTCCCTTACAGCCGTAAACATCAGTGTATTATATCTGGACATTTATTTGACAAATTAATGCAAAACATTTGCATTCACTATAACTTTTATATAAAGCTATAACTTATATCAAGTCATGGCCCAGTCAAAGTCTTTCAAATGCTCTTCACACTTTTTACAGTTTTATTTGGAAAAAATTTTAATAGTTATGTATCCTTATACGTCAATGTGACATTACTGCACTAGTTTTTTTTTTTTGTTCACATAAAAATTACACAAGGTGACAAAAAATGAAAAGGTTCTTAGGGTATAAATTCTTGTGTAGGGTAATGCACATACAGATACATATTAATTTGGAATAACTGAGATAAATAATTTTTTTCACCACTGTAGTTTGGCGTTATGAGGATATTTTATGATGTATTATGGAAGACGAAATGTCTTTACTTTGTAGGTTCACAGGGCTGCAACCAGAATTTGGCTTTCATCATTGATGATTTAGATAACTGAAAAATTATGTGCTTTTACAACAAATTACGGTTATTCTAAAACTTTTTCATGTTCTAAGATCAAAATAAAATCTGTTACATCTCCAGCCAACAGATACTTTCTTTAATAGTGAAATTGCTCTGGTTTTGGCTTAATTTCTTTCCATTGGTAAACGGCCAACAACAGTTTGAAGCTTCATGCACTTATAGCTATCCTCCTGCCCTCTTTGTCATTATTTGGGAGCATGGTGATTTTTCTTCTTCTATTACCTCACTGATTTATTTGAATCCATCAAGGTAATAGGCAGGTCAAAACACATTAGCGAATAGTTTCATCCCTTCAGTGCCTCACATATGTTTTCTCTGTGGATCTCATGGCAACAGAAGTCTGTAAAAGAAAAACGGATCATGGAGATTGTATCACATTCAACATTAATTTTCTGACTTCTCCTTCATGGATTCTACTACAAAGTTCTGTCCACCCAGTTTCTGTCTGATCTTTAATTGGATCTAACTGAACAGAAAGTAAATCAGGAGCACACTGGGTTCAGTAGAGCTGTCCAAAGGCAAGCCTGTTTTGCAGGTTTAGTTGTGCATCAGTGGGGGAAAACAGGAGAGACAGGCCTAGCTGGAGATCATTACAGTTTGTTAGTGTCCCCACCGCCTGGGGCCTAAAGAGGGGAATCTTCATGTGGGGAATCTATCCTCTGATCCCACTGAATGGTGGAGCTGCATGCGCTCAGAACACAGGGTTACAGGACCATAGAGGCTCATGGTGCCAGGAGACGCTGCCACTTATAGTACGACCAAAATATGGAGACATCTCCGCAGATCTGCAGGTTTAACTTTCATCTGTCTCATCCCCAAGGCCATTAGGCAGTTTAGCTGGGAAACGGCTGCTGAAATATACATCTGTCTTGTCAGCACATACCAGCTCTCCTCTGTCTGCGTGCCGCCGCGAGTCAATTCAATATTTAAATCATCAGTCTGAGTAAGCGTTTGATGTCAGTGCCTAACGAGCTCTGTCTCTAACACTGACAGGCCTGTGGACGGAGCGGCTGTTTACTGTCAGCGATGGAAAACGCTGCCTTCCGCTCTTTCGTCATACGTCGATAAGATCCAATGAGACTACTTTGTTTGAATAAGTGCATAAAGGCCTCGAAGCTGCAAGTCGACATCATTCTTCAGCAATTCTGATGACACGTTTGCCAATGCTGGATTTCTGTCAGAATCAAAGGCTAAGTGTCGCATATGCGAGTTGATGCAAATCCGCAGGAGGCTCTCAGATTATATCACACTGCAGATATTCAGTGTATTTAAGCAGAGAGGACTGGCGGTGAAACATAGTTCAGCTTTAAATGCACACATGCAGTTTCACAGTGGGCACAATATGCTGTAGATAACAGTAGAGACAAGCTAACATCTGAGATTTCTGTCAGTCCTGTCAGCTGGGAAATGTCTCAGATTTGACCTTTTCACACAGTAGAACTGCTTTTCACCAAATCGCTTCAAAATGTTACTAACAACATCCTGTCCTTCAAGGTGCTGTCCAAGAATGCTTAAAATATAAGTATAAAATAATTTATTAATTTATTTTTTGTACCTTTACAATTGTTGTCCCCAGAAATATGACTAAAAATATATTTTGTTTAGCCAAAATTTCTGCATCATTTCAAATTTTTTAAACTCTTCCCAAATCGAAAGACATTGGAAAATCTGTGGCTCCCTAGAGCTATTTAGCAAAGATAAATAATCCAAACTGGTAAGGTCCAAAAGGCAGGTCAACAGTCTTAAAAAGGGGTTGGTTGCTTTGTTACTGATTAAGATAGTTTTATGTATTATGGAAATTATGCAACTTTTCTATTAAAATGTATATAAAAACAGAGTCTTTATTTTAAATTGATGCTTCTTTTACATTTTTATGTTCTTTTAAGAGATAATCTTCTCATTTCCTATGAAAAACAAACCTTTGGTGAGAGTCAGTGTAAACTTTGGGAAAGTTGCCGATCCAACAGATTCTGAAAGTGATTTATTGAAGTTTAGTTTAATGTAGCATATCAACAATACATATACAAATAAATATTATAGTGCTTCATATGTAATCAACCTGTTGTTAATTGAGAAACAGTTTTTCTACTTATGAACATGTTTCTTATTGTACAGTGTTCTTGCTTTCAGAACTTCCACTCCTCTGCCATCTGAACATTTAACATGCTTCCTGCAAAAGCCTTTGACCTGACCTGAAGTAAACCTTGAGAAAATGTCACTGCCATGTCAATGCGTTAACAGAGGGTTCTTATCTACAAGTGCATACCGTTTTTATAAGCTGCAACCTCCATTTGACTTTCATCAAGACAGCTGCTGTCTAAAGTATAATGGCTCATGTGGTGATCTTCTTAATCTTAGCTGCTGTACAGTCTGAGTGCATAAACGTTCTCTTAAGCTGCCAGCTTCAGTGTGGGCGCTACATATACATTTCTAGATGGGTCTTCAGTCAAAACACCAAAAACAAAGAGACCAAAGCTGAAATATTTGATGCAGACTTTCCCCTGAAATTCCCCTGAGGATGAACTCCTTCCTCTCCCTGGTATGTGATCTGATTTTTGTGGTTTTATTTTTTTTAAGACAATTCTTTGATTTGTTATTCTATGGAAACAGATTTACTTGCAAACTGAAAAAGAGGCAGGGTTGTGTTTACCACTCTTTTGCATCATCTTTTCTCTTTAAACCACTCTATAAGTATTGTGGATGAGACGAAGACTCGCATAGCTTTTTCAGACAGAACTCTTTGATTGAGAGCTCCAACTTTCTTCAGTTGACTGAAGATGCGGAGAAGGTTCACTTGGGCATTGACTCTTTTCAACAGTCATCTTTTTATCTTTAATCATTAAAAATTAGAAATAAAAATCACTTGCCACAAATACTTTATTTGGTCAAGTAGCTCTGCCAGATTTAGAGTAAGAATGCATTTTCATCTGCTGTCCATGGCAGTTATAAAGCATTAAAGTTAATGCATTGAAACCCAGTCCAGCAAATAATTGTACCATTTATTAGATGCTTTTAAAAAAATATGGAATAAAAAAGAAAAAAACTCACTGGTTTTCCGGTTGTTTTATAAGTACCTTGTATTTTTTTAAATAATGTGTAAATATATCCAACAGTATTTAATTGATACAGCTGGAGTTTTTCAGGAAAGTATTGCCCTACTTTCCTGAAATTCTCCACAGATTTTTAACATGTTTTTACATCAGGTTGTTAATCTGATATTAAACCTCAACACAAGGTGAGATGGCAGTGATTACCTCTGGATTGAGATCTGTAATTCTACATCCTGAAAAAAGCTTGCTCAGAGCTTTATGATGTAGACATGAGTTGCATATCAAGTCAGAAATCTTGACTTGCATGATTCATCTTCATGGTGGGTCTGATTGCATTTCAATACCAGTAGCAGAGGCTCTCTACTTGCTCATATTAGTTTGTATTAGTCATGTACAGTGATGGTTAGCTAGTTTAGCAACAGTGTTAATCCTAAAGTCAAACATGCTAACAGGGTTCTCAAACCTGAACGAGTTGCTGCCAATGAAGATCTCCTCTTAAATGTGGTTATTTCTAACATGGAGGAAAAGCCACATACTTTTATAAAAGAAACAACAAAGGTGTTTTAGTCATAATTGCACTGGTAATGAAAACCCAGCATAAGTGTTGCAATAAAAGAAACCCTCTGCAAACATAAACCATGTTTGTGCAGGCTGAAGACTGCGGTTATGAAACTGTGTGTTTGCTTATGAGACCCACTGCTGGCCAGAGCCCTGATCTTAAACCCCTCAGAAACAAAGAAAGTTGATGTGGGCTTTAGGAGATACAGACAGACCTAGAAGTGCCCACCTGTTCATCAAGAGGAAGCCTGGCAAAGAGTACAAAACATTTCTGTCATCAACTAGCATCGGCCATTCATACTGTAAATCCCAAGTGGAAGCAGTAAAGAGTTTGGCATGAGAGTCTGCACCATACATAAAATCTTCCCATACTATCCTGTTAGAGCAAATTTTTACCATTTAAATGGGAAATCACACATTCCTACAGTTTGACTCAACATTAACATACATAACCTTCTATTTCTGCGTTTTATTACACCTGTTAACTATTTATTTATCTTTTCTGTTCATGTAAAAAAACTGTTTTATATTACATAGCTATAATGTTCATTCAAGCTTTATTTTTGTTTGTTTTTTTCTATTCTATGCTGACCTTTTTGAATGCCATGATGCATTTTATTATATATATTACTTTAGCAATAAACATTGAAGCCTTTAATTTGTTTTATTTCTAACATGGAGGAAAATCAGCAAATTAAAATAGAAAAAAATTGAGGGGTTTTGAAAATAAAGTATCTTTGAAACAAATCACTAACCTGATACCCAGAATCCTCCCCTGCTTTGAACCCATAATTTGCATACCAACCTTTTAAGTACACCCCTCATCCTGTGTGTGATTACTGCACCACTGCTTCCTTTTCAGGACCCAAAAAGAAGACGGAAATGGTCCCGAGAGAAGAGCATCGTCCTGCCCCCAAGCAGGATCTCTCCTTTTCTGTGGGCCTCCCCTGGATGAAGGAGAAGATTAAAACAAACGGGACTTTAATCAGTGGGCTCCGCTTCTCTCTGCTCAGCTGCTGACAGAAGGAGCCCTCTCCAGGAAGGCTGCCTCAAATCAAAGCTTCCTGCTCGCCACTTGCTGCTTCGCCGATCCGTATCACAACAACAAAACCAGCAGAAACAATTATTTATTCCTTTTGATGTGGGTTTTGAAGTTACCCCACCTCTTCCAGTATGCCACCCCCTTCCCTCCTTCCTCCATCCCTCCTCTTCCTCACCCAGCCCCTGCAGCTCTCTGTATCTTTTACTCCCAAAGAAACAGGGTCACAGCAGCTTTTCTCTAAGGGAGGCTGCTTTGAAGAGGCAGAAGCTCCAAAAAAAAAAAAAAAAAAAAAAAGCATTTTCCTCTTGTTTTACACTAAAAAACTGTGTCATTGTTGAAAAAGTTCTGAATTTCTCCCAGCTCTGTGAGTCTAACTGCTTCTATATGCCGGATAGTTGGATGGATGGGCGGACAAACGCATGGATTAAATGGTCTAAATGTATAAACATAACCCATAAAAAGCTAGACTCCACATGTAATATATTTACAAAAACCTAAATTTCACAACTTTATCTCATTTCATTTTAATTCAATAATACTTTATCTATCCCAAATTGTCGTCCGACTATCTTCAAAGAGAGGATCTCCAGTAGCAGTCAGTCTTACAATGGGTCTGAAGAAGCCTCTGACTGAAGACTATTGCTGCATGATAATCTAATATTAGATTATCATTCAGGACTGTCATAACATACTAACAGCTCAATGGGACTGAGATGACATTCCACAGCATCATGTTCCTGATGACACCATCAGTTGTTGGTAAGCACTGCTAATCCACCTCATTTGCTTCTGCCACTGCACAGCATCCAAAACTGGAAGAAATATTTGTCCAAAAAGACTACAAAGAAAAGTAGCAGTAGCTACTCCAACATGCTTACACCATGAGTGGTGCAATTCTAGAGAAAAAAAAAAAAAGTTTTTTAATACTTTTAATGGTTTTTCAGTGGCTGTAACTGTGGAGTCATACTGGTAATTTTACTTTGCTACAGGTGACCCAGTAAAACGGGGATTGTGACACCTTGGTTCTACACCTCACGTCAAATTACTTTGCTCACTTTCAAAGCATACTGAGACGTTTCACACTTCTTTAGCCAGTCACTCTCCTAAATAAAATACTTTGCCAATTATGTCACTTGAAAAAAATTTTTCTCAAATATGACGTGCAAAATTCCTTCCATTATCATATTTGACGTTTAAAGATGCATCAATGCAAATTACATCGTAAAGATACTAGAGTTACTGGTGGTGGTCCAGTTAATCCTTCAACATGTAACCTCTTCCTCTCGTGCCATGCGAGTACAGTCTTAGCGTGCTTGTGTGCGTTATTTGAAGCATGGGTGTGGTGGTTGCAGAAGCTATGTTCTGAGGGCAATAAACAAGGTGACCGTAACTGATCTGAGGGGTGCTGCTGCGCCTGTTTCTGATCTGTGCTAGCCTTTTCTTAGATTCAAAGTGTGCCAGTTAAAAGCCATCAGTCAATAGCCCCCAAATGTCTGAGAGCTGCTTTTTAGTTCTTTCTACCACAACATCTGCTAGAACTGTTGCATAAGGTTGCGGCCCCCCTTTGAATGGTTTGGCAGAGAAAGAGCTCATCAAACGGGCAGATGGTAATCGTGTTTTTATAATTTGCTGGAAGATGTGATTCTCTAAAATCATTTATTTGAAAAAAATCATAAAAATTGAAAAAAATGGGCAGCTATTGCATGTTATAAATCTCCATGGTTAATTCTGACAGGTCAAGGATATATTTCGAAAAACATTTAGGAGAAATGTGGATGATTTAATTTTAGCTGTCAGTTTGGGCCAAGTTTTCATGGTTTGAGGGGCTAATTCTCACATTTTCACCAGTTTTTAATGAGCTGAAAGATTCCTGGACTGTAGCTGAGTAAAAGTGGCCTAGAGCTCTGCACACACTGCACCTAGCTAGCAAGCATGCTCACTAAAACATAGGTGCAATGTAGAGTGGGCAGTTGACCTGTGTGAAGAAACTTAAGTACCCGGACCAAAAACCTCTGTAGGTCTGGGGAAAACTCGCAAACTCCACATAAAGAGTTTGCAATTCAGAATCCCCTTTATGCAGAATTGCGTTGCCACAAAAAGTTGTGTCATTAGATTCTTAAATAAATATCTCCTCCTATAAATTTTATTGCCAATTTTGCCAACTACTGCTTCATCTAAATGGAAAACCGAGCAATAATTAAGCTTCTTCTGGTAACGTAATTTAGACTTTACTTTGCACAGTTTGGTTGGGGTACCTTTCCACATATAACTTTAAGAAGATAATCTGGGTTAAACATAAATATATTATAAAAAAATAGAGACTTCCTATTATTTGCAACACTTTGAACCACTTACATAGGATGTCAGCTTTTATAGCGTCATATCATTTTGAAATGTTATTCTCTCATCAAAATCATACCCTGAGTGTCGTTTTGATTCTTTCATGCATGTTTAAGGAATCATTGAATCTTTTCCTGCCATTCAGGGTACCTAAACACTTACTCATGCAAAGCTCTGTCTTTTTGCACCTCCTTGGAGCTTCAGTCTCCACCCGACAGAGCACCCCACCCCTCATCTCCTAATCAGTTCCTCCAGACTAGTAGCAGCAGCAAACAGCTGAGCTTCTCATACAAACTACTTCTCAGTCCAATGCTCTTAAGAAAGTTGTTAAAGGCTTAATGGAGAAACGTTGTTGTGATGATGGGGGAGTGTTGAAAAAAGCAGGAGTTTCTTAAAGAGACACGGGCCAATTTCAAGGCGTAAAATTGTAAAGTCAATTTATTTTTAAGCTACATTTTTGTATGCAGCATTTTTATAACAACTAAAGGCAACACAGTTACTTGATTATGTAATAAAATTATGCTGGAAGATACATAAAAAAAATCCCATTTAAAATATTTTAGATGTTATCAATTTTATCAAATTAAATAGTGCAGTGTACACAAATAAGAACAGACGAGAAGAGATAAGTTCCTTGATTTTTACAATGACTTGATTAAATAAATGAGGTAATACATAGCCAGTATTTTCTGCAAGCTTAATTATATCAAAGCCTTAAGACTTGATGCGCTGGAAAATCCTTGATAGAACATATTTCAATTAAAGCCTCACAGCCTTGAAGTAACTGCAACACTGAACCCGCCAAATTATAACCGGGCTCGCAGTGTGGGTTTGCTGTGTAAATTAGGTCCCTGAATGGTGGTGCAGAGCTTGTTAAGCATTTCATTTTCTGTTTTACAAGTGTCTTTAATTTGCCTTTTTGTCTGCTCTTTTTTCATATTGGCCTCTAATTAAACTCCAGTCAATTACACAACTCCTGAATGACTTTTCAATCCCTGAGCTGGGTGTGGAGAGCAGAACAGTCTGGCAGAGCTAAAAGCGTAGCAGCAGCTGACACCCAGACTTTTTCTCTGCTGCTCTCGCATAAAACCAAACCTTTATAGACACATCTTTTATTTGCACTGGTGCTCCACGAGCGTTCAGTTGGGAGTTCAATTATTTTTTCAGTCTTTTTTAATTGTTTCAGTCATCATTAGGTACTTTTTCTTCACAAACTTAACATATGAGGTTACTGCACCTTTATGGCAGTTGAAGGACACAGTAACATAAACAAACAGCAAAGATATCTGCTCTTTTATTAAGAGCAGATGTCTTCTGTTCAAAAGACTGACACCTGACTTTAGTTTTTTACTCTAAGAGTGTATATTAAAACACTCAAACCCTAAAACTCATGGAGGGTATGCTTTCTTTTTACTGACTGAAACAGTGCATTTATTTCTACATTTTCAATTGGCCCACATTTTGATTAATAATAATAAAAAAAAAGCATTTTATTGGGATTTTATAACTGTGACGCGCAAGGGATTGTACTTGGCTGTAAAAGAAGAAGAAAGGTAAATTTTGACCATTGAACAACATTTCAGTTTTTCTTCTCCTTGATCAAGGTACAAGACTTCTGATGCGTCTCTGGTTCGGTGTCGGAGTCACTCGACACAAATAATGCAACATTTGTAGACCGTATGTAGGATTCACAGTTTGCTCCTTATGACTCCAAATTCTTGAATGGTTTTCCTATACAATCCTGTTGCTGGTGCATCTTTTCCTTCCACTTAACTTTCCAGGAATATGTTAGAACTTTTTTTTTACATTGCAATATTGAATTTTCTATACATTTCTGTAAAACTAAAAGACGTGAAAATGTTTCCCTCCATGTGTTATGAATAAATCTAAAAATATATGAGTATAACTTTCTGAAATTAGTGACAAACATATTTCATGCCTTTCTAATTTTTTGAGCTTTGATTGCATCAGTCATGCACTCTACATATCTGATCATTTTTGAAGAATGGTAGAAAAAAACTCTTGTATAAAGAAAATTATAAAACTTCTGTTTCCACTTTGTACGTGACCCAGCAAACATGTGGAAGTGCTCTGGTCAAATTTGAACAAAATTCCACTTTAGGCTTATAGGGAAAACAAGTCTGGTGGAAAACTAATGCGAAACATAAACCTGGACAAAGTTTCCCCACATTAAAAACTGTGGTGGCGGCATCATGCTGTGGAAATGCCGTTTTTCTTTTTTTAAACTGACATACAGAAGCTGATTAGAGTTGATGGGAGCATGAAAGCAAAATACAGGGTCATTCTGGAAGAAAAATAGAAGCAGCAAAAAAATTGAAACTAAGTTGGAACTCCAAGCTCCTGCAGAATATTAACCCTAAACAATGAGTGATGGCCCAGTCAAAGACCAGGCCTAAAGCCATCACATTTGTCATTTTATGGAAACAGCATATTAAATAAAGAGTATAAATAAGCATAAATAAGGATTTGAACAAAAATGGCATCTCCTGTCATTTAAATGTATCCAGCAGGAGCACCTGGAAAATGTTATTTGACAGCACTGGCAGTCGTGCTGTATTCATATCAGTCACGGTTATACAAATTGCAGCAGATGTCACAAAATAATCTGTTGCAATTAGAATGTAAACCTGTCACCTGTTTAGATATAGTGAAGCATTGCTTTTTTTTTCTAGTTTTAGCATTTCCTAAAAATGAAAAAGCCACAATCTAAGCTCACTTTTTTCTGTGAGGTAATATGCACATTTCACCTGCATATATAATTTTGATTAAATTCAACCTCTCACTCATAGTTTTATGTTGCTCCGCAATGTAAGAAAATAAAATGCATCATTAAAATCTCAAGATTAGAATGGCATTCATGTCAATAACGAGTGCATGCAAACTTCTGACCAACACTACATGGTTAAATTGAACAGCATGAATCTCTTTATCCTCTGAGATGGCATAAAAACGCAATAAATGATGAGGTCAGTTTAGCTTCCAATTAAAGTACAGTCACAGTTGGTTAGATTTTGCTCTACCAAGCCTAACTGGCAAGCCAGCTACACAAACTAGAATTTTCCTTTAGATAATGACTAAGAATAAACTTTATTCCTCATCATGACTCTGTGCTGACCATTTAGACAGAATTGAGTCATACCCAGAAGGGGGGTGCTTTGAAATTAGGTCTTTATCTGTGCGAATACAAAAGAACAGACAGCCATTTATCTGTAGATTCTCTAGAAAAAAGAGACGAGCCAACCTGAGGTGATCTGTTCCTCTTTTTTATTTATTTTCCTTAACTTAGTGAGGCACTGTCTAAGCCGGCGATTCCTTTATCTGCCTTTCATTAGTGCCTTGCTTGCCCTTTTAGTAGGCAGTGTGTCTGGGAGACAGTCAACCTTTTTGCAGCCTGTGATGTTTCTGCAGATTACAGAGGGCCTTTGAAGCCACCACACTCCTGACTGCCAGGGCCTCAGACAGGCCCATGCCATCTGTCAGATTGACGGCAAAGCAAAGGAATGAGGCTGAGACACCCTCTGTTGATCCGCACTTTTGTCTTTCATGTGCCACATTTGGATGTGGCGCTGTGGCCGCACCTTTGTAAGCTGCTGCTGAGATCCGCTTGAAAAACTGGCCGCCACAGCCCACAAACACACACCCGCAGTGAGTAATGGTCCTTCCTAATAACTCTCACCTGTAGGCATCAGACTCTAAACTAAGACCATTATTGTCATTCCCCTCACAGTGATTTCCGTTACCTTTAACTTTTTCAAGGTCCTGGAAACTTCTGTCATGTGGACTTTTATGCCTAACCAGTGGAAAGTGTGTGATTGTTCAGGATAATAAAAGTGTTTGCCTTAAAGACAAAACTGCCAACTAGTCTACTCTGTCTCATGATAGGGATTTTTTCAGCAGGTTATTCAGTGGCATGTAATTTTTGTAACTCTCAAGTAATTCATTTAGTTCCAATTTTCTATAAGTAATAATTGAAGAACTTCTGTTGATATGAAAGGTTTTGGATTGATAAAACTTTGTAATATTTGTTGTAGGTTTATTTTTATGTTTCAATGTTCAACCGATCACTGTACTTGCACAGCTTTGATCAAGTACTGTCCAGATATGTCAAAAATGATTTCCCTTGCACTCTGAAAACTCCTACACTAAAGAGAGACCAAAAAAAGAGAACATAAAAGCATTCATGTCTGGTTCAAATGGCCAGAAGCATTTACAGAGGTAAAAGCATCAGAAAAGATCAGTGCCCTTGACACAAAAGGAGGTGATGTGATGGACCAACTCAAAGTAGTGCATAAGTGTTCTTTTACAGAGGGGGGACCAAGTCTCTGATTTGCAAGTCTCAAGTCTTTGTCCTCAAGTCCGAGTCATGTCTCAAGTAAAGACGGTCAAGTCAAGTCAAGTCTCAAGTCAAGACAGGCAAAAGTCGAGAAAAGTCTCAAGTCAGGAGCTTGGAATTTCAAGTCATTTTTGTCACTTTTTGTTTTGTTTTTTCATGTCATTTTTTTTTTTTTTAAACAATGTTCCAATTATACTAAATGTAAATAATAGACCATGTGTTCTTGTTTAAAATAAAACACGCAATGCTCTCATTGCAAATAAAGCACAGTGGTTTTGAATTTGGATGTGATGGTAAAATAAATATCAGTCAGTCCAAGTGGGGCTAAATATAGAGCTGATTTCAGTATTGATAAAAACATGTTGCGCGAATCGAGCTTGCCAAAATTACTAACCAAGACACAAAATAATGTGCTGCATTACCATCCAGAAACACTCAGAAGTACCCCACAGCGTTACGTTCAGGATCCTTACAATTGTACAATTTACTTTTACAGCGATTTCTGAAGGATAGCAAAAGTACTGGATTTTGATTTGTTTTTCTAGCAAAATTATCCCACTTGGGTTCTGTGCAACGACCATCACGCCGCCATTTGAAGAGTTATAACTGAAAAAAAAAACCAGTAGACTTAATGCACTGACTGCAGTAAACAAGCTATTTATTGTCAATATAATTTCCCAACATAGATGTCTTCAAATGCACCCGTACCTGTTAAATTTTGTATTTGAGGATATGGGAAATGTCTCTGTCCGGTGCTACTGTCAGAGGAGGGGAGGGGAAATTTATGGGAATGTTGCGGATACAATGTATATATTTCCCACCCGAATGTATGCTCTTATTGTGAAGGGGAGAAGGTGAGGTGAGAAGACACCAATGGTTGTCCTTCAGTCTATTTTTGGTTTTGGTTGGAAGACATTGAGAATAAAACAAGACTCACATTATTTATGGATACGTTTGAATCACCGGATTTATACAGCATGACTAAACATAGCGCACAAGTGAAAGATAAGCGGCATCACCAACGTAACCTACAGTTGCTAGCACGACGTTAGCTAGTCAGTTGTCTCATAGTAAAAGAAAAGTACCGCTTACCTCTTTGTGCAGCTTCAAATGCCGAACAGTTGGAAGTTGTTGTATCTCCATCTGAGATCCTGGTTTTGCAGGTTTTGCATGTTTCACTCCGTTTTTAGTTGGATATTTTACGATTGATGCGCCCAAAAGAAATTACTCACAGGAGCATATCTGCTTTGAGCGTTTTTTCGTCTCTCGTTTTTTTCCCCCGCTGTTGTTTTTAAATCCTGTTAATTTGATTGGTTGTGCTGCAGCTTACGCACTATACATACGTAGTGTGGAAGAACAGAGGGACGGCCTGCGCCTGTTAATACGGAATGAGTGAAATGAATTAATGGGGCCACTTTGTAAATAATGTGTTTTAAATTTTAAGACTTTGAGTAAAATAGCAAGTCTTTTCAAATAAACGGCTTCAGGTGAAGTCAAGTCCCAAGTCAATGGTGTGAAAGTCAAAGTCAAGTCCGAGTCTTTGAGCATTTTTTCAAGTAAAGTCTCTGTTTTTTAAATACAAATCTTATATAAACTGTGGAATACGTACTCAGCACTCTTTACCCTAAATAAAATTCAGTCTGACCATTTGAAAGCTGTTTACTTGAAAAGACTTGGTATTTTACTCAAAGTCTGGTCAGATTGTTGAAGGCTGACCAGTTGAAGGTTAATTTAACCTCAGTCTAAATCCAGATCATCTGTGGAGGCCTTTGACATTTGTAAGAAAATATTATTGAACAAACAGCATCATGAAGACCAACAAAGTCAATCACACAATTAGAATACAACCTTCAGATATGCTTTTTGTAGAGCAAAGCAGCTCTGGCACACGTAGGCAACCATCTTTTCGATATGGTGTGTACCGGCCACCTGTTCAAGCTGTACCCCGCTTCTCACCCTGTAGGCTTCTGCCCCTCCATCGTCGTCCATTCATGAAGGCGATAAAGAAAATGGAGGCTGAAGGCTGCAGCTGATATGTAAAAAAGTGACACAGACTACTCCTGATACTTCAGGATACCTCCTTTTCTTAAGCATAGAACTTGCATAAAATCACCATATAATCTTTGCAGCACAGAAAACAACAGAATTAAATTATCTTTATGTTTATTTTCCAGCTTTATAATGTTTTGTTAGTCAGATATCCAGTGTAAAGTGGATATCTTTATATTTCACACGTATTAAGTCATTAGTCTGCTCAGTTGCTATGGTTCGGTGGCGCTTTAGGCTTAAGGCACAATAAAAACACGTGTTCTGAGATGCCTTATTTATAAGAACCATGCTGGTCTATCCATCTCCTTTGAGGAGGTAGAGGTCCGTGATAAAGCTCTGAAGTAGAATGAGATTACAGGCAGCGTGTTTCCACCTCAAACAGTGCCTCTCCCTGTGTCGAGACGATAAACTCTCTTTGGGTTTGCAAAGACCATTTCCCAGCTGCTGTCTTTTGGTTTATATGAACTTTTCAAACAGCTTAGGATCTGACAGAGGATCATCACCAAGCTCGCAAGCTTTGAACGCACCTCCCCTGCGTACTTTTTGCACCCCAGGACCACTGTCTTCAGAGGCTTGCAGAGAATAAAGACTCAGATCGAAATAAGGCCCTTCCCCAACCTCTACCTACTTTTCTTGCCACCTTGCTTGTCCTGTTTTATGCTGTCATGCATGCACACTGTGGATTTTAGGGCACATGTAAGCATTTTTCGGATATATGCCACTTAAACATAGAGAAAGTCAACTTCCTGCAATTGTCCCCAGAAGAGTTAGGCATCAAAACAGCTTTCTTTAAAAAAAAAAAAACATTACAATGAAGTTTTCAAAGCAGAATAATACATCAAGCACTCCAAAGCAGAGAGTGACATTAAACTACAAAAACATTAAGAAAGCTCAGTGAAATATACATTAGAGCAACTGGATCAGAGAGCACTGCGGATAAAATTGAAAAAGGCACATGCTAATAGGAACGCACTGAGGAACTTCAAATAGCTGAAGTAGGGTTGGGCGACGTCTGTAGTGTTGATTTGAGATCTTTCTATCTTCTGCTATATTTATTTGTCCACAGGGGTCCAGTTTAGGGTATTTTGGGGTATAACAACCAACAACAGTTTGCATTGCAGCTCAGCATGGATGGTAGTTACTGCCCAAAAATCATACTAGACCTTCAGTGGCATACCTTCGTTGGTTATCAGAGGACCGGACCGCTGCGCTGCAGAGTCAGCGGCGAGCTGTGACAAAAAAACAGGGATCCAGCCCACCGACATGAAACGTTTCTGATTGCAGATAAAAATAGAGTCGTCACGCACGCTCAGAGCTTTGACGGGGATGAGTGAGTGATGCTCAAAGATGTTGGCATGACAGAATGGCAGGCGGGAGAAAAACACTGAGGCAGAATGATTGGCTTCTCCTCTTTGATGTTGCTGTCTGGCTTACTCGTGACGGTTGGTTACATCTTCAAACCCCTTCTGTGCTGACAGTTGTAATGACCCCAAACATTTCATCTGTCACATCTGAGCGGCGCTCTGACAATTTCAGCTGCAGAGAATCTTCTTCTATGGCTAGACTCCATGCCACGTTCTCACATCGATTTGAAAGGACAGACGTTATTAATGTCCATTTGTCACGGACTGGTGTAATTATCCGGCAGAGTAGCTTTTTACTTTAAAAAAGCTGAAAAGATAATCAAAGAACCATAAAGTGAAAGAGAAGACACAGAAAGACAAGATTTATAATAAGTTAGTGTGAGGTCAATACAATACCTTGGAAAAGTATTGTTTTAGCAAAAATCCGAAAAATTTTGGTTTACAGCTCTAAATAAAAATCAGGGTCACTTACTCATACTTAATCACTCGGGTCTTATCAGTAGAAATACATCCATTTTGTGAAGGCCTAAGAGGTTTAATAGAGACCATTAGTGAACAAACACCATCATGAAGACCAAGGAACGCAGTAAACAGGTCAGTGAGAAAGTTATGAAGATGCATAAAGCAGAGTTAGGTTATAAAACTAACTCTATGTTCTAACATAGAACATATCAGAGCACAGCTTTATACATCATCTGAAAATGGAGAGAGTATGTCACAGCTGTAAACCTAACAAGACACAGGCATCCACCTAAACTGACAGGTGAAATGAGGAGCATTGAGCTCTAATGATGCGTACCAGTTTCTCAATTGGTGACTGTATGATGTTTTTATGATGTAAAGCACTTTGAAATGCCTTGTTGCAGAAATGTGCTATACAGATGAATTTGATAATCTGAGGAACAACAGTAAGGGTCATAGTTACTTTAGAGGAGTTGCAGAGATCCTCAGGCAGGAGAATCTGCTATTAGGCATGAACTCCACAAATCTGGCCTTACTGACAGAGTGGCAGAATTGTTGAATTTCTGAAACTTTGTGACTGTAATTTCCCTCTACAATGTACAAGTCAGATAGGGGTCCCAGTAAACATGTTAAAAGAGGCGTTCTGATCAAAAGAGACTAAAATAAGAATTTTGCCTAAAGGAGATGAATACAGAGTGGTGGCGTTATCATCATATCCTGGGGATGAAACGGTTTACCTAGAAGCCTAAAGCTTTGACTTAAATATAACTAACAATTATAATTTTGAATGAAAGAAATTTCCCAATACACATCCAAACACCACCATTTTGTTTGGTTGGTTCACACAGTCCATGTGTGGAGCAGATAAACTCTTTAACGCCAGCTTTTGTTATGCCTATTTGTAATTTAGTTGTGTTGCATGTTCAAAGGCTAAACCATCCCAACTCCAATCCCATCTGTAGAGCAGGACACCATTTCTCATGGTTCTGTTGGGACATGGCTTTCATGTGGAAATGGTCTTCTGGTCCCCGTCGCTCCTCTGTTGTGACAGAGGATAATGAATTTCACAACATCTGCCATTTGTTAACCCTGTTTGGTGTAACTGAGCCCTTTTTAATCCGAGGGCTTCCAAGACGTGTGCAGCTTTGTAACTGGACTGGAGCAGAATGACCTTCTTGGAGATGCAGAGTGGATTGATACTGATCATAATCAGACTGCTAAACTGTTGCGGTTTTACAGTATTGAAGGACAGATTCTTTAAAATGACTTTCCTACACCTCAAATCCATATGATGTGGTTAGTTATTAGAGTAATCTTAAACTTCCATGATCAAATGTTACTTGAATAACATTTTCAGTTATTAAAGATGAACACACCACTACAAAGCAGAAAAAAATATGAAAACATAGCAAGGTGCCACTGGAGATTTTGTCTAAAATATTTTTTTTTACATTTATTCATAAAATCCCATGTAATCAGAATAAAATATTTCTACGTTTTTGTTTTTTTTTTTACATATTTGAGTTTGAGGTTACACTGCCACTGCAATGCAATACACTGCAAGGTGACGAAACATGCAATTCTGACTTTTACTGAAAATTGCACTGGGATCAAATTAAATTTGTAAAACTGGAGTTAATGTTGAAATAATTTATTTGTTTGTACTGTATGTAACAGCAGTGAATTTATTTTTTATTTTGTTTTCTTATTGTGTTTGACTCCATTGAAACTTGTTCCATCTGCCTGTGGTTGAACTAATAAATATTTAGAAAAAATGGTCCAAAACGGCTTTTAACCAAATATGTTATCTTTAGCATAGAAAAAAATTTCATTTTCTGAAAAGTTTGATTGTTGAAGAGAGCAATTGTTGCTTTTGAAATAATGCAATATTGTACAACAGATCTATGCATTATTGATTCGGTATTGTGCATTTTGTTTCACAATTCAACTATAGAAAAGAGACATTTAAACATTGACTAAAAATATGTAATCTTTCCATCCGATGACTAGGCTAAATCCTAAGCCATGTTATTTATTTTGTTCAGTTTGTTTTTAATTGTCTATTCATTTGTGTCAGAATTCCCAAAATTAAGATAAAATCTAAATATTTTATACGGCACAAATTTTTCTTCTAAATGCATCATTTGCTTTTATAAGTTCTCCAGACTGTAATAAAAATTATTTGAGCAGGAGTTAACGATCCCTCCACTCCAGCAGTCTGGTTCTGCAGATGAAGGAATGCCACTCTGCTGCTGCAGTACCAGAGAAATCTTTTCATCCAAAAATCCGTAGTTCTCCTTGCATAAAAAACTTTAACTTCCCAAAACACTGAACTTCCTCTCGATAGCAACAATTACCTTCACAGGGAGTACACATACAATTTCTGCTTCTCAGAGCAAAAACATGAATTCGAGGTTTTTTCACTTTTTAAGGCAACGCAGAGGTGTAGCTGATGTGATACAGAAGCTAAATATTAAGGCCTAGCAGCACTGCTAAAATTAATTAATATATTTTAATACACTCTGTATTAAACAAAAATAACTAGAATAAGAAATAATGTAATCAGTCCAGTTATAGAAATCATTTACCAACAATTACAGCATTCCACTGAGTTTACTCTGTTTTTTTTTCATGATGCTCTGCACATCCACTTTTACTTGCTGTATCTGTCTGCAGCTATTTGAATGTGGTGTGAAACTGTTTGTAGGTTCTTCTACTTTGTCTGCAAGCTAAAATGCCTTGTAATAGTTTGATACATTCCAGTCAAAAACCTCACTGTTTTATTTTGACTTTATTTCACAAATAATTGTGCAGCTGTGTAGTAAAAACAAAAGAATACACCTTTTTTCTCTCTCTTTTCTTTTTATAAATTAAAATGTAAACCAGCGTGTGATAGCATGGTGGTTTTTGAATCACGCTGTGGGATTCTTTGTTGGTCGGAGCTAATAGGAATATGGAGAAAGTCATGAGCAGGGCAATACTGAAAGAAAATCTGAAAACGACCAAAAAGATGCAGCCAGAGGTACGATGAAATGGTTTAGTTCAAAATACATTAATGTGTTACAATAGCCCAGTCAAAATCCAGATATCAATCCAGTTAAGAATCTGTCAAAAGACTTAAAATTGAATGCTCTCCAAGCTATTCAGATTACCTTTCTTTGTTAAAAAAAAACAAACAAACAAACAAAAAAAAAATAGACATTTGTTTCCTTGAAATTTTGCACTAGTTACTGTTCGTCTGTCAGTTGAAAGGTCAATATAATATATCGAAGTCTGTGGTTGTAAGGTGGCAAAACAAAGCAAGAAAAAGTTCAAGGGGTAAGAAAGGCATTGCACTGTATTTGTTCTTCCAGTATTTGTTTCATCAGAGCACCAGTCAGATATCCCAGGTGAGCGCAAGGAATGAGGTCTGAAACATCCTTCGAGACACAAATCAAGACATAATTTGCTAGGGATGGGTTTGCCCAGATATGAGACTGAAGCATCAACAGACTGTCAGAATCACCTTTTCATCTGCAGGCAGGAATGGCTGAAATGGTGAATTTAGGCAGTCTTCCTTCCTTTCAAACCGTCTGCCCCCATCCTGTACCCTCTTCATGAAACCTGGAATGTGCTTCAAAGAATGTACACTATCTTTCCTCCATGAATAAAACATCTGTCATTCATCAGCCAGTACAATATGTGCCGATTTAACAGAGCATTACAGCTCCGCAAGGCAGGCAGACAGGCAGGGAAGCTCCAGACTCCACAGTCCTGCAAAACACAAATCCAACAAAGTGTCATTTGTCTGCCGTTGGAGATTACTCTGGTTAATTTAAACATGATCCACTGAATGTATTTACAACTAAAAGATATAAAAAAAAGGCCACCAATACAAACATATGTTTGCTTTCATACCAGGAATATTAGAGAAAGGCTACCTAAAGAAAATTTCACACCTGTGCTGCAGCCCTGAAATTTTCATGACACTACCTAGAGCTTGCAGGGTGCAGGAACGCAGATGCTCACATCGAAACGAGGGGAGTTTATGAGGATTTTACACCTTGTTTTATATTAAGAAATATGGAAATGATGAGCTCATTTTCAGGTGTGTGAACTGAGAAGTTCTCTGGAAAATTCCTTTGATTAGAATGCGACGGTATTATTGTTTCTCTCTGCTTCTTGAATTTTCTTGCTCGTACTAAAATTCCTTCAGTGTTTTCCAAATCCATGAGTTATTTATTAATGCAAAAATAGTCTTTGTTATTGAATAGTTGTCAGCCTTTATGTACCGTATCCCCTTCCCACACAGACAGAGAAAAACGGAACCATCTAAAGCACTTTCATGGGTTTCATCTGGGACATTTCTTGTCCTTCTTTAAGTCCCTTTAATGTGGGTAAAACTGTGCCAGAAATCTTATCACTACCTCTGCTGCTTTAGGTTACTCATCTAGGGCACTAAGAAATTCATTTTATTCTCTTCTAACAGTTTATTTTTTCTACTGGATTTCTTTTTTTTTCCTTTTGAAACAAATGCCATTCTAAAAATTGGAGTTCATATAAAAGAAAACAAAAATATGCATGAAAAATTTACTTTACAATGACCTACACAAAAAGGTCATTGTAAAGTAAATGACCTTTCATCTCTTTATAATTGGTTATTTTCTTTTTACTCCTAGCTTACTTCATTTAGAGACTGAAATGTTTGTCCAATGTCTTTTTTTATATGAAATGACAAAAGCTCAGTCCATTTGAATGGAGAACACTTGTGAACAGCAATTTTCTCACTATTAATTCTTGATTGGACATGCATTGAATGCATCCATACAATTCTCTGTTGTTTCCAACATGATCAATTCAAAATTAACTACCTATGAATGCTGAATAGTAATTTCCTATGAACTAATTAAACTGCTTGAGTCACCACATACAAAAAGGCTGACCAGTTAAAACCTGTGAATTTCACGCAGTTCTTTGTCATTCTTTCCTGAACATATTTTGCAAATTGAACAATTTCTTCCAAGTGAACCTCATCTTTCGCTGATTAGAAGACGTGTGGGGATTATTAGTTGTGCAAAATAGTGATGTGAGAAATGCACCAAAGCGATTGAGAATAAGTGTTAAGATTTATTTTTGCCATTCTTCTATAAAAGCTAGATTTGTGGAGTGCTTGACCAATAGCTGTCTGAAAAATACTTTTGCAAGGTACTGTATTTGTGCAATATAGTTGTCTATCCTTGTTTTAAATCTCCTGAAGGTTTACACAAATCCCAGATTTTAATTTAAAGCGGGATTAGGTGAGGAGTGAAGCCTATCGACATTAATACCAAGCCTGAAGCGCCCTCTCCTGGCTGCTATAGAGTGTACAAACCGACGTGTGATCTCCGCCTTGCCGCCAGGTGACGCTGCAGTCTGTTTGTCTCTCACCGTAATGCTTCCGCTAACAAGGTCTTATGAGAAGAGTTAGCAGCCGGTGGCTAATATACAAACAATGGGCAAGAAGCACAAAAAGCACAAGTCCGAAAAACATGCATATGAAGGTATTTTAGTTCATGTCTTTGGTTGTGTTATTCATATAGTATTTTTATAGCTTTTTTGTTGAAAAACATGTAGAATTAATTGCCTTCCCGCTATGATAGCTCCACAATAGCGTTAGCTCGGAAACTATTTACCAGCTACGTTAATTTATGGAACTATTTCCTGAATGTGTCTGTGTTTATAAACGGTGTTAGCGATATGTAGGTTGAATTGGAGTTGCAACATGCCTTACCTGTCTGGTAGCTGTTCATTTCATCCCTGAGCTGTCAGGACGAACAGAATTGTTGATTCTTCGAGACGCATTGACCCACTGAGTCTTATTGATTTGATGCTCCCAGAATACGGAGACAGACCGCTGAAGCTGGTGCTGAAGGTGTCCGGGAACGAAGTCACGACCGGAAGTTCCAGTCTGGACACTTTTTATGAGGAGCAACCCGTGGACAGCGACAAACCCAAAGACAAGAAGAAGAAAAAGAAGAAAGATAAAGACAGGAGCTTCGGCTCTCCAGAGGAAGACAGAGGGAAGAAAAAGGTAAACAGTATATATATATATATATAATAGGTCAAATATTTGTATTTCCATAACTAATCCTTTGTGTTATGGCTTAAAGGTTATAGCCATTTATCTGTCAATCTCAATGCATCCAGTCGTTTCTTTTTCCAAGGATTGATAACTGAAAATCTGAACCTGGGGAGGTAGGAAATTTTGACTTGGAAATGTGCAGAAAACATGGCGTATGTATGTTAATAATTCAGACAACTACAGTGTTTCAATAGGCTAAGTTCTGGTGTTATCCATGTCATTCAGTTTACATTTAAAACTGTGAAAAGTGGGGATCCAAAATGAGAATAAAAAAGGATTAATTTAAACTTTTCTGACCATGAAACCGTCAAGCAATGTTGTAGTTTGTGAAAAACAAAACTGTTAGTTTCAAATCTTTTGGCCACGACCCTTAGGAGATGATTATCCTTGCAAATGGACTTGCTTCTATGAAGGCGAATATTGTCTCTGTTCATGTTAGATGACTAAAAAGAAGAAGGGACACGATGCAGATGGGGAAGAAGACAGAGAGCAGAGCAGAACTCCTATTCGTTCAGAGCTGGATAAACTGGAAGGTAGTTTTAAAATGTCTACACTTTATTCCAACTTTCTTTCTCAAAGCTTATAAGTGTTTTTTAATATCCATCTGATGTCCGCGTTTGCAGAAAAAGAGCAGACACCTCTGCAGGAAGCTTTGAATCAGCTCATCAGGCAGCTTCAAAGGTGCAGCACATGGCTCTAAGTATTCTTTAATTAATTATTGTGCATGTATAAGCAAACTCCCCTCACAGAGCTGAGAACCCCGATCATCATCCTTTCTGCCTGCATGTATCTGTTTTTGTGTATGCTTTGTTCATATGTGAATGACATGTGTTTACACTGCAGGAAAGACCCCAATGCGTTCTTTGCGTTTCCAGTGACCGACCTCATTGCACCTGGTTACTCTTTAATTATTAAACGCCCGATGGACTTCAGTACGATGAAGGACAAAGTCAAGAAAGAGTTCTATCAGTCATTGGACGAACTCAAAGTAAGTGCGTAGGTAAACCAGAGATCAGATGTCCAACACCATAAGATGTTTTACTGCTAGAAAGGATTCTTAACTCTTTAAATTTTCCAAGTATTTTTTATTTTATAAATTAAATATACAATTCTTGCAAGGTGCTGAACCCGTTGCTTAAATGTTTCGATTCACAGATCTTTTGTTTTTTATATCTTGTCTAATACTCGGTACTGGATTTGTTGTTGCTGTAGGTAGACTTCAGAATTATGTGTGAGAATGCCATGATTTACAACAAACCAGAGACAATCTACCATAAGGCAGCTCGAAAACTGTTACACTCTGGAATGAAGATCCTAAGCCAGGTACGAGTCTCCTCATAGAAATGCGTCTGTATTTTCTTTTTCCTTGTGGATTTCAGTCCAAAATTGTACAGCCAGAATAAGTACATCCTCCGACATCAGCTCATGTTGGAAAATCATGTTTTTTTTTTTTGTGATAAGAGTCCTCAGATGAACACAACAGAGTAGAAAGACTTTTATTTCAATTCTCTTTCAACAGATTAACCTGATAGGAAAATTATCCGAAGTGAAGTAGATAGTGAGGAACACAGCTTTATAATGTGTGTTTCCTTTAGAGACAAAAGGGAGTTCAGGAAGTAAGACTTGATATTGCATTGATCCAACACATGAGGGCATTAGACATGTGTTGGATCATCTGAAGTTTTCATACTGCAGTTGTGTTGGTCTGGAAAGGCCCGTTACAGATTCAACACACCATAATCAATTTAATAGTTAATTAACAGCTCTGTGCAGAGCTTGATAACATGTAAGTCAACTAGAGTCAGCTGTGTTGAAGTGAGCACACAGCTAAAACCTTCAGGACACCAGAATTGGAGTTTTCTACCATACCGTAAAGGGAATTATTTTTGTTCTTCTTCACCTATTTGCTTTTCTTCTCTATGCCACTAAGTGTGTTTTTTTTTTTTTTTTGTTGTTCCTCCAATAGGAAAGGCTGGACAGTCTAAAGCAGAGCATAGATTTTATGTCTGGCCTTGACCGCTTTGCCAAACAACCGGTGAAGTCAGAGGACCAAGGAGTCACCAGCTCAGACCAGAGCAAGGAGGGAGCCATGACTGCAGGGAGCAGCGAGCGCTCCCAGACGCCCAGCACTCCAAGGTGCTTCAACTTGCCAACGTCACACCTTGCACTGATACCTGCAACTCAACACATTAGACCTTTAAATATCTCTGTAAAAGATGCATAAGCCTTGAGTGGAGGGTGAAATATTGTTAGGTTTCTAAGAAGACTAATCGGAAACAGAATGTTGTGTGTTTATGAAAGCATTCCCACTCAGTCACTGCGTAAAGTTTGGTTTTTTTACTGCAGAGCTGGAGGATGAGAATGTGAGGAATGCCCGATGGCAAGCTAGGACGTGTTTGCTTCTGCTGCTGTACATATTTTCCATGAATTTAGTTTCTTTCTTTTTGCTGCATGAAGACTCACCATGACCACAACAATCCTTAGGAGCCTATTGCATCTTGATGACATTTGTTGACGTCAGGGAATCGAATCAAATAGATGAAGAGTGGAACAAAAGCAGAGTTTAAATACGTAGACCTCCTTCCTGCATTATTGTTTGTCGCTGTTTGCTGCTGCTACAAAAATATTGACTCATTGTCAAATTGTCTCATCCTCGCTTTTTCAATTTGAAATTCTTCTGCAGACAAGACAAAGACTCCAAGGACGAGGCGGCGAAGGCCGAGAAAGAGCTGGAGGAAATCCGCAAGGTCATTGAGGAGTCTGGAGGAAAGCTGTCGAACAGAGTGGTGCAGTGCGATGTAAGAAGCAAGAATTCAGAAGAAAGCTTTTTTATTTCACCTAATTTATCTTCCTTTAAAATTCTTTTCTTCAGCTGGCAGTATGACATGAAAAGATGCTGCAGATCATTTAAAAGTCATAAGTTCAGCAATAATCCATAATATTAACCTTGTGAAGACATACATTTGTGTTAAATTATTGTATTTCGGAAAATTTATATTACTGTTTATGTTTTTTATGAGAAAGTGATCATTTATTTGTCTTGCAGTTGGAGTTTGCAAGGCGGAAGTCCGATGGCTCCACGACTCTCGCCGTCCTCAACCCAGCCGATCCGTCACCTGGGGGTATATACAATGTCAATCTGTCACAGAAAGTTTGGTCCATGTTTATTGGCAAACCTAGTTAAGACGTGAAGGAAAAAATCTTAAAATAACTTGATCTTTTATTGCAGTATAATAATCTTTGAAAAATGTAACCTTTTAGGGAAAATGGGGAACAAATTGTATCAGATTATGAAATAACAATTTGAAGTATAAATTTTTTAAGTGGTATCTGTAACAGTCTGTTTAAAAGAAATGTAACCCAGGTAAATTTTTAAGAAATTTCTAATCTCTCTGAGTTATAACTCACAGTGAGAAAAGCGGGTAGAGTCGGTAAAACAAATCTTTAAAGCTCACTGTTGGAGAACCACAGGAAAGAAGGCTGTCGTCTGGTCTCCATAGCAACCATGAGATGCTTTGTACTTTCTAAATAGGCATTATTTTCAGAGAAAAAAGCTTTAGCTGTCGTACCATCACAAATGTAAGTTTGTGGAGTTGGACAATAACTGGAATTATCTGAATTGGTCAGATGAGACTCAGATTGCGCTCATAGACAGCAAACACTCCAGGTGTGTGTGGAGTTACACGAAAAAAGAATGTGTGGAAAAAGCACACTTAAGTACAGTAAAGACCGTGGGCCCATTTTGCTCCCTAAGACGGTGCCTACAGTATTTTAATCAAAGTACTTTTTTTTTTTCATCATTAAGTTTTCCCAGGTTTAATGAATACTTACTAATATTTACCAGGGGAACCAATAAATGTTAGACTGCCAGTGCAAAACAATCATTGTGTAAGATATTTGATATTTATATTGTCTTGCTTTTGGAACACATTAGTGCGGATCTTCTAGTAATAAAAGCAACGGTTAAATGTCATCTGCTCAGACGTTGGCTACTGTCCGGTGAAACTGGTCATGATGTCCAATCGGCTGCAGAACGGCGTGAACAGCCTGCAGAGCTTCAGGGAGGACAAAAGGAACAGAGTTACTCCAGGTAAGCGAACTGCTTCAAGCTCATCTCGCCTCATGTAGTCTGAGCGGCTGACAAAGAGATTTCTGTTATGTTACAAACTCTTCACAGTGTCCTACTTGAGCTACGGCCCGTTCACATCCTACGCACCGGCGTACGACTCCAGCTTCGCCAACGTCAGCAAGGACGACTCAGACCTCATCTACTCGTTCTTCGGAGAAGAGTCCAGTCTGCAGGGCTCAGACAGGTATGCTGCAGCGCGACCACAGGCGCTGTGGGATTAACTGACAACGTCATTATAGGAATTCCTCACTGACTCCTGGCCAGATGTTCCCTTTTTTTTTTTTTTGACTTTATCCAGACTAGCGGAGATTAGCCAACAGCTGTAGACACAACCCGACCCTCAGGTCTCACAATACAGCTCAGGTTTAATACAATACATGAATGGGACCTTCTGTTTTGGTTTGTTTTATGAAAAAAGATTAGCAAAGTTACAAAGTTCAGAGTCTACTCAAAGGAGAACTACTCTGTGCCAAAGGGAAGATAGTAATCATTTGTAATTAAGTCTTCATGTATTCATCTAATTTCCGAAATGGACACTTAATGTCTCGTGTTTCAATCTCTGTAACATAACCAATGAGAATCAGCAGCTGCCACAATGTTCCATTCAAGTCACTTCTAATAGGAAATTGCGGCCCAGATGTTTCTGTCTTTTTGAGCAAAGATTGTCATTACCATAGGCCGACTCTTGAACCCAAGTGCATCATGGGAACTAGTGGTCCTATCCCTTCCTTTTACCATATTGCTAATATTCTAGTTACATAAGACTTGTTAGCTCGCTTTCAGCTAACAGGGCACGACTCGCGTCCCAACAAAAGATGTTCACACGTTTTTCTTTGTCTGATATCAAGGAACAGAGCAAATACTGACTGCTTAGTGACCCAGAAATCCCACCTCATATTAACTCGGCAGGTCAGCTGATCAGTTAAAGCAGGTCAGGTGTTTTGACAGGGGGGATTAAGGCGCGAGGAGACTGTTGTTTTTGTTTCATCAGACAAAATATAGGCTGCAACCACTATAATAAATAATATGCTTTTTCTTTTGACATTAAAAAAACATGAAAGTCTGATATAATTGTGCTCTATGTTTATTGCCCTGCCAAAACTAGTTTTTTTCACACTTAATAAATTTATTTTATAAATTTTTTTTGGTAGTAGCAGAAAGCTTTTATTGCTCTCAATCCAGCTACCATAAACTTTACATTTTTGTTAAGACTTTTGTAAAAATACAACTTAATTTTTTTTATATAAATATATTTTCTAATAGTTTTGTGGTATTTTTAAAGAGCTCCCATGTTGTATCTGTTTTCAAGTTCTGAAACTAAAAAAGAAAATTGCAAAAAGAGGACTGATACATTTCCTTCTATGGGATGTTTGTGGAAAATAATTTAAACAAAAACAATAAACAGTTTCCAATGATACTTGTGTCATTCTGTTGTGGAAATTTAATGCAGAATTTATTTAAATTAAAAACAACTGCTAAGTCTGTATTTGTATTTCTATTTTTTTTTTTAAATGTTGGCTCTGCACTTTTGTATCCAAATTATTAAGAGCCATTTGCGGCTCTTAATAATTTAGAGCCGCAGACCTCTGGCCTATACAGTCATATTCAATAAATTAGAATATGTGTCTCGTTTGTCAGATTAAAATGAGAACCTTTAAGCAGACATTATACATACTTTTCATTAAGTCTACAGTTCTGTTGTTTATTGGTCTGATGTAAGAGTAAGTGCAAAGCCATCTGCGTCTGTTTCGCTTAGTGATAAAGTTCCTATACTAAACGGGTTTTTCAATAATATTCTAGTTTATTGAATGGGTCAGTATACTGGTTACTGGTAAGAATGGAATGAATACAGATTCATGTCTCAGGTTTTTCAATCCACATTTTTCTTTCACTTGCTCTTACAAAAATGCACTTCTCTGTGTTCTGTTACACAAAATCTCATTAAAATACCTCAATGTTTGAGAACAAGGCAATGAAATGAGTAAAATATGGCCTGTTTGTTTAATGGTAGGACTCAGTTATCCAATGTGGGAGGTTAACTGAGGTACATTATCATCCATTATGTGTGGTTTCACATTCATGTAGCTTTATGTGCTCAGATGTTAATGTCTGCATATTCACTTTCTGGCTTTGTCCAGTGGTTTTTTTTTTGAGTCTGTCACTTTCCAGGGAAGATTTTGTTCTTTCCCTGGAAAAGTGAATGAATTGAAAATGTGTGACTAGTTAGCAACATGTCCTCACTTGTACATGAAATCCGTAGAGGATTCAGTTTCCTGGGAAGTTTATGTCGTGTTGAAATCAACTTCTCAGCAGGTTTTATTAGCAAATTATTAACCAACTAGTTATCAGTTGTGAAGTTTAAAAACTGTTGTTGAGAAGATGTTTTTGTTTTTCTGGCAGCTTGTCGGAGTTCCTAGCCAAATCTGATGAGTATGTGTACAAAATGGGTGACAGTCTTCTGGATGCGATGACCAATGGAGAGCATTCAAGATGTCTAAAGGAAACTGAGTCTGTAAGCAGCCATTATTAGCACATCCTACTACCAGTCCCCTAACCCACAGAACTGAGAGTGATGTTGCTTTTCTGTTGTTCGTATTTGTCCAGCAGCCAGAGGAGCCAGGAAGCAGACAAGAGAAGAAGAGTGGCGTGGAGGTGAGAGTCTGTCTTTAATCTGGAGCTGCTTCTGTGCACTGTGTTTTTAACACAGCAGGAGAAATGGAAATGGACATTAAGTGTAGAATGACACGAATGTAACACAAAACCGGAGCCACTCAGCCTCATCTGCTCCTGCTGGGCTGCTGCTCGGCGGAAAGCCCGTCATGTGTGCCTGCATTACACCCCATAGGAGGAGCCTTCATTTGATTTGTTATAGATGGCCTCCGCTGATGATTTCTGCACCAACCAGCTGTGTCAACACAGCAGGGGCCCGCCGTTAACTGCCATCCATCCACACATGGAAAGAACATTTTCCCTTCAAGAGCTCCTCGCTCGCAGTCCGCAGTTAGAGAAGTCGGAGGGGGTTGTGTTTTCCTTCAGCACATTCGGCCCCGCTGGCTGCAGAGCTCAATCGCTCCTAAGAGCAGCAGAGGAAACTGAAGCTCTGGCCCCAGCGTCAGACACAGAGCCACTCTCTGTACTGTCTGTTTGCTGTTCTTGGCTGCTCTCCAGGTTACATTCATCCCCTTCTCGGTCGTTGTAGCTTTTGATTAGGTTTGATTTTTATTGGATCAGAGAAGCAGCATCTACATTAAACCCCCCCCTCCCCCCCAAAAAAAAACAGAGACTTTAAAAAGCCTTGATGTTCCCTTGGCAGATCACCTGTCCAGGGAGGAATGCATTTTCTAATCTGACTAAGCATCTTTTTTTCCCTCTCTGTGTCTCCCAGGTAGCTGAGGACAACTCATCCACCAAGCTGGACGTCCCTCATTCTGCTGAAAGCCCGGATGTGGCTGAGGGACTATCTGGGGGTAAAGTCCTCATCTTTGTTTATAGAAACAACTGAATACATTTGGAACAAGAAAATTAACTCCCGATACAGCAAAGTATAAGTGTGGTAGGGATGCAAACAATTGACTTACAATTCATTGTTGATTAATGGTGTATTAGATTAAAATTACCTCCAATCGATTAACTATTAAATGTTGTAGTTTGGCCTCCAACCAGAGGAGGGCGACGCTGGTTGGAGAGCTAGTTGATACAGAAAACAAAGATGCTAGCTTTCCCAAAATGGGAAAGAGAAGTAGTTCAAACAAAGTCTGGTGTGTGATTCAAAATACACCTTATAGGAGTTCTGTTTTGAAATATAAACACTTGACAAGTTCCTTAAGTTATCATCTTAATAGCGCTCAGTCAGTTGAGCTGCATATCCGAACAGTGTCAACTTCTCAATCAAAAATTACTGGTGCGCTATGAAGGCAGGATATGACAGAAAAACATAGAGTGAAAGAGAGAAAAATTGTAACATGGAAAAAAACATGATGCCAATCAACATGGTTGATTTTGAGGGCAGTCAGCATGATGAACTCATGCTGACCATAATTCATAAAGTATTTTAAAATGTATGTATCCTTTTGTTACTTAATAATGATATGCTATTTAGTGTATGCCTACCACATAAAATCCTAATAATATACACTGAAAATTGTATTGCAGTGTTTGCAGAGTAAGACAACTTTTGCCAGACGCTGCATATTTCTCAAGAAAAAAAAAAAGGCCACTCAAAAAGTGCAGCTTCAACTTAATGCATATAACATTGATACAATTACTGTAAATTAATTATAATGAATAAATGTGCCACCAATAGACTTTTCTTCACCCTGTCATACATTTACTTCTATCTCATACTGTTAGTTTTTGACTGGGATGTTGTCAGGATTAAGAATGAAAGGATTCATTGTGTTGTGTAAATGTAACCCTTTTCTGCGAGGGTTACCCAAACGCAACCGAAGGAGCTGAGAGGGAGTTCTAACAGAGTGTCCATGCTGACCCCCCCCCTATCTGTTACAGAAGCCCTGCACTTCCAGCAGAAGTTGGACGAAACTACAAAGTTGCTGCATAACTTGCAGGAAGTACAGAGGGAGCGCCTAAGTGCCAAGCAGCCGCCTAACATGATCTGCCTGCTGGCCCCGACTGCCAAGGAGCTGGAGCTGGGTAAGAGCCTCTGGCTGCATGGGCCCCTTTGTTCCCGCACTCGGGTCTCACCACCAGCTGTAGACCTCCAACAACCCTTCATTTACCTCGTCAGTATTCATCTAACACAGGTGTGGTTAGACAGTGGTCAGATTCAAGTCACTGGGGCCCCCAGTTCCCAGGGATATGAGGCATTTTCCTTTGATGTGCTGCATTCTGTGTGAGCGAATAATGTGACCTTTTTATTAGAAAATATGTATAACTAAAAATCCCTTGGCTTTAGGTTTAAATAACTTCAAAAATAAACAGTATGAATTCCCTTTATTTCTTCTGCTGTGTGATTGGCTCATAATCTCATGTTGTCTTACTTCTTATCCTTCCCTCACAGCTGAGAAAGTTACAGGGAATCTAACGGAGCTGACTGGTCAAGTGGCCCCATGTGACGTCAGCAGCATCTACGGCATCAGGAAGGCCATGGGCATCACCGTCCCCCCAGAGCTTCCTGAACCCCTCATAGACCTCACAACAGGTAAACTGTCTTAACTCACCCGAACCGTAGCCAAGGCTTATCCTACAGCCTGGAACTGGATGGAATTTGCTTCAATGTGGATAAAAAGTAAATAGATCTTGGAAAAGTATGTTTATTTTATTTCATTTCTATTTTCTAAAAGTTGTGTTGTTTCATTCCTTTTATCTTTGTGTTGTTTCTTTCTTGTGTGCTTTTGCTTTTTAGGTTCTTTTCTTTCCTCGTGTCCCTCTTGTCATTCCTTTGTGTCCTTCCATTTAATTTTCCTTTTCCTTCCTCACCGTTCTGTTTTTATTCGTGTGAATGCTGCGGCCATTAACACTCTTGAGTTCCTCTGCTTTTTGCCACTAACTACATCTGCATACTTTGTGCTATTTCACTCATTCAACTTTTACCATATTTTGCTCATTCAGAACATTACAGCTATCTTTTGGTATTGACATCTTCTACAGTTTAGGAAATATTCAGCTTTTTGCAGTCATGTTGGGCCCCATTGGAGTGAATGGAACATCTTATAATTTATACGTTGGGGCTCTTTCTAACTGTTTCCACGTAGGCAGCTAAAAATTACAATTAAACTCTAAAATGTCATAACTCGTGACCTTCAACTACTTCTGATTATTTCAGCTTTTTCATATCTTTTACAGATTTAATAAAATTCCTCTTCAGCTTTTTGCTCGCATTATGCTCAGTCTTCCCAATGTAACCAGTTTCTCCCCTAACCCAACGTCTTCTTCCAATCCTCGTTCCAACAATAAACCCAACCCCAACCCTAATTCCTCATAGATGCTGTTATTTTAGCTTTTTTCAGCTTTTTAGCTCTTTTTAGCTTATAAACTGTTGTGACCTTATAGTTTAGCTTTGTAAACCGTGTTCTGGGATAGTCTAGGTGGGATTTTTGCATAGACTGAAAGTTTTTACTCCTACAGTTTTTCTATTTTTGTCAGTTTTGCAGACTTTTGCTTTATTCTGCTGCTTCAGCCTACTTATTGCATTTTTGCAACACTTCTGCTTTTGACTTCAAATGTTTCTGCAATTTTCACTAAAAATATTCAAATTGCAGTATTGACACTGCATTTTTGCAGGACATGCAGATTTGTCTAGTTTCTTCTGTTTCTATATTTTATTTCTGTCAATCCTGAAAAACTTATGGGGATTTTCACATAAAAATGTGTAGACAAATTGTTTGTGGTGCATTATGTCCTGTATTAAAGAAAAACCACACATAATGGTTTTCTTTCTGCTTTCAGTTCATGAGACGAGTGAACCGATGGAGACCTCATCCACCTGTCCAGATGTGGGTCACCTTGTTGCAGTCAAATGACATTCCAGCCAGCCTCATTAAGTATATTAACCTAAATTTTGTACAAACGGTGCTTTTTTGTCTGACTCTTGTGTGCATTTCAATCAATAAACCTTTTTTTTTTTATTTAAACCTTGCCTAAAATTTTTCAATTCTAAATGTCAAACTACAGACTTACGAAAACATTTATTACATTCTGTAACTGTACAAAAAGTTAATGTCACATTTGTTCACAGAAAGGCCAGCACAACATTATGCAACAGCAATTACAGACAAGATGTTGGTTTCAGATGACAAGGCCACGAGACGGATTCAGAGGAGCCGACAGTGTTATGGTTGCCAAGGAAAAAAAAAAAAAAAATCAGCAGGAAGGTTGTTAAATCACACAGCTGAGGACATGCATAACATTTCCCACCTGTCGCAGCACACGTGGAAATCAAAAGGCAGCAGAATAGTTGTTTTTTTTTTCCTTTATCAAAGTGGAATAAAGAGAAACGATGGAATACATTCAGCACAGTTCGTCTTGAATCTGTAAATTGTTGGAGTGGTCAAAATGCACAGCTGGAACCAAGGAATGTGAGCATAATGAATTCTACCTGAACTTACAGAGGGTTGTGTCTTCTGTCTGTAATGGTGTGAAGATGTAGGTGTTACCAGGCAGGAAAGCTGCCATTACCTGACTATGCAAGAAAAGGTTTTCATTTCAAACAGCTCAACCTGAATACCTAACATCTGTCATGTTTATCATGTAGAATTATCAATCACTTTTTAAGCAATTGAATTTCAGAGTTTTAATTCCTTGACTTAGATTTTTAATTTCTGCAAATTCTCAACAAGTCATTTTGGGGCACAAATGTGACCCTAATTAGATAACAAACCTAATTATGTCCAATAAAGCATAATTTTAATAATAACACTTTTTTATTAAAGTCAACATCTAAAAGATCTGCAAGAATAAAATAGAAATAATACATAACTTCATTTTCATCACATTAGGTTAGAAACAAAAAAAAAATGTACATGACATCACTATTTTTATTGTGAATAGAAAAAGATGGCGGCCGTTCTCAGCAGCCGTCTCTGTCGTCTTCTAACTCTAACTAAATGGTCCCAGGTGTGTCTTCCCAACAACGAAGCAGTGAAGTTTTCTTTCTTCCTTTCAACGGCATCACAGGAACGCGCATTACAGCCAAACTGACACCTGTGATGTGCGGGAGTCTGTAAACTCTACATGAGTCTGTTTTCAGTTCTGCTGGCTGCGACGGCCCGGCCTCAGCTCAGCCCGATGCCTAGCTGTTTGCTCGTGTCAGTGCACACAAAGAAGGTTTTCAGCTCCCCTTTCCCCTTGACGTTGATGAATCCTCGACACTCACAAGAGTAACCCAGCTTCCTCAGCACTTGAGAGGATTCTTCTGTTACCTAAAAGAAGAGCAAAAAGTCACAGCTGAAGCTAAGAGGCGCATTTGTATGCAGACTAAATGTTCGATTGGTCATGATTTCAGTTTAAATCTATGCTCATTTAAGAACGTTTACACAACCACCCTCTTTTATGTGTGTTTTTTCTTCATGTGTAGAAAAAAAAACATGATTTTTAACATTTGTCTCCAATCCCCTTTATTTGCTTATTTTCCCAACTAAACCCCTGAACTAGGTTTCATTTATGGAGATCAAACAGACTCTTTTCCCTTACTCTAGCTAAATAAACTCATTTAGAGCTGCATATGTTGCCTGGCATTTAAAAAAAAAAAGCAACTTAAAATTTTCGATTAGAGATCTACTGTAGTAAATTTGTCCTATTCAAAAGACCACAATTTTATTTCTATTTTTGCATAAACGATGGATTAATTTTCTTCTATAGGAAGTTGGTACTAGCGGAAAATTAAGCACAGTTTCCAACTCAATGGCAAATAAATTTAATGTATTTTTAGTCTCATTCTGTTCTTACTTAAATAAATAAAGCCAAAGTTATTTAGAGTCAAACTGGAAGGCCCAGAGAGACACTTTCTGCTCCAGAGCCACAGATTGCAGAGCCCTTAACTTGGTTGTTAAACAATATGCCAGGTTTTAAAAATAAAATGGACATGAAGTTAAAATAAAGACTAGGAGAGCATTAACCAGAGAAGTAACATGAGAACCATGTCAAGTCTAGAGGAACTGCAAAGACCCACAACTGATGTGGGAGAATCTGTTTACAGGGATGTTATTAGTTGGTCACTCTAGAAATCTGGCCTTTATGAAAGAGGCATGAAAACATGCATCAACACAAAAACGAGCAAAGCCATACTGAAACCAACCTGGATCTTTCCCATTTCTCCAGTGCTCTCCATTCTGCTGGCTACATTCACTGTGTTGCCCCAGATGTCATACTGAGGTTTCCTCGCTCCGATCACTCCAGCTATCACTGGGCCATGATTAATTCCTTAGAGAGGGAAAAGAAGATTAGTTTTATTTACGTATCTTATTACATTACAAGTAGGAAAAGGAAGTCACAAGGGAAGAATACAAATACAACATTGTTCCTTCATTACTAGAGGTGTGGTGTGCTGCAGGTTTGTTTTTAATCGTCATAATAAACTACAAAGATTTCCTGATTGTGCCCCTTCATCAGAACAAATTAATCTAGTACAGTCTTTTATTCGACTACCGTCTGTTGAGGAGTGTATAGCTCCCAGTGGCTAACCCAGGCAAACTGCTGTTTAAACACTACACATGCATGAATCTGCATTTATGTACGTAGGCTGAAACAGGTCTGATATAATATGATTCATAAAAAGGTATGACTAATGCAGCAGAAAATACTTTTATGTATTTTATGACACAATTTTAGAAATTAAATTAACCCATTTTGGATATTAGGTTCACTATATAATTTAAAGCCATCTAACGTAATTTAGAGCTACTCCAAAGTAATCATGAAACACAGTCACAGGTGGTGGGTTTTTATTTTCGGTGAATTCTTTGAGGCCTGGTCTAACAAACAGGCCACGTTCCAACTTTCTCCTCTAACAGTTGAAGGATAAGATCTACAGGATGGAGCCTTGTTGTTTACATTTTTCTTTTGTTAACGACTGGTTATTAAAATCCACAAATACAGCAAACTTCACAGAGAAGGTCTTTTTATCTTTCATCTTTGTTTACTGTTTTACATGCTCTACAGAACTGGACTGACTCGAGCTTCAGCATCACATCCGGCGCAGACTGGTGGCTCATCACAGAAAAACGTACATTTATCCCGGATTGTTTCTCTCTATCCCGTCTATCCCATTGTAAACATGTTTTAGTCATCCCCACTGGATTTCTGATTCTAAATCCGGATAATTTAGGACAACTGGATTGACTCATCTTCTGACATAGTCCATGATTTCCTCTGAAATACTTGGATTTTTCCTTAAATCTAAAGGCCCATTCTATCAAAAGTCAGAGTTCTGACTCTGGTTTCTAGATACAATTGTGTGTCTATCCTCCTTATCTATCCTCTTATGATGCTACTCCTATATTTTCAATGAAGAGTCATACATTAATAAATGTATAATAGCACACCAGATATTTTCTCCACCTGTATTTTATCTGTTAAATAATGTTAATGTTTCTATAAACTTCAACAAACTCATCTGATTAGAGTCATCTCTCTAGACAGTAGAGAGCATGGGGGCGTTAATGTGTCTTAATGTACTGAATATTCTGTTTCTATATCTGGTGTAGTTAAATAAAATGACAGTATTTGTCTTATCTTTTCCAGGTTTTGGCATGTTACAGCCATGAATTCAAGATTTTATGTTGAAGACCACACAAAATAATGGACAATAATGCAATGTAAGGGAAAGGAAAAAGATGCATCATCTTCTAAATTTTATAGTTAAAAATCTAAAAAGTGTTGCGTACATTTACATTTAGCAGCCCTAATTAGCACCGTTTCTGGAATTACAGCTGCAAGACTTTTGGGAAATGTCTCCACTGGCTTTCATAGCCACAGTCTCAAACTTTTGTTCATTCTTCAAACTCCGACCGAGTTTAGTGTTATTGTTCTGTTAGAAGGTCAACCTCAGCAGATGCCTGAGGTACTTCTGATCCTCCTCAAGAAAAGCATTCCCACAGTATGACACTGACAGCATCCTGTTTAACCATGGGCACTGTGTGCTCAGGGTGATGTTTTGTATTAGTTCTCAGCCACGGATAATGTTTTGCTAGGAGGCTAAAAGCTCCATTTCGGTCTCATCTGACCAAGCAGCTTCATTCCAATGTTTGCTGGTCTCTAAACGTCTCATGGCCGACTGTAAATGTGACCTTTGATGGCTTTCTTTAAACTGTGACTCTTTTCTTGCACCTCACCCTTAAAAGTAACGTTGCCCAGGTCAGGGCTCATAGTTATCTGTGTGTGAGCTGTGAATCTCTGCAGCTCCTCTAGTGCAACCACAGCCATCTTGGCTCAGACACAGGCTTGCACTTCTGCTGCACTTCTTTCCATTTTTGGGTGATAATTTGAATACTATACAGAGAAATATGCAAAGCTTATGATCTCGTGTTCAAGTCAAACTCTGCTTCAAACTTCTCCACAAGTCTCTCTCTGACCTGTTTGCTGTGACTCTTGACCTTCATGGTGATGTTGCTCACTGATGTTCTCTAACACACATCAGTGGAAATTGGTGTACAGGACTTTATTTAGGGGTCTCTGAGTAAAGACAGCTCAATACAAATACACGCCACCATTACTGATTTTGAGATTTTACAAAAAAAATTTTAAATCAAGTATGTACTCCCTCCAGTACATGAATCAATTTATTGTGTTGATCTTTCACATAAAATCACAGTGAAGTAAATTGTGATTCATGGCTCTAACATGAAACAATGTGAAAAGATTAGTCCCAGTCACACAATTCTGTGAAAGCAGGTTCATTGTGTTCAGCTGTTAACAGTCTGTAAAATAATAACGTAAAAACCGCTCAGTGCTTCACATCAGACTGTAAAAGCAGGACATAAACGCCAATCATGTGTAGGGTAACTAAGGAGACCAGCCAGGTTATGGTGTAGCTTTATACAGTCAGTAAAGGTTTCGGCTGCCCAGCTGCTGTGCACACTCACCCACTCGAAGCCTGAAGGTGTTGAAGGAATGTCTGTTGATTACATCCAACTTGCCAATCATAGCAATGGCGAACTCCACCATGATTCCTATCTGGGCCTGCTGCTTCTCTATGTCCTGAAAACACACAGGAGGATCACAGAATCAACTCAATACCCACAACATTTCAAGCCTGAGTAGAGCCTGCTTTGAAACAGCTTGTCTGACTCCTGCCTGACCCGGAGCTGAAGTGCTACTCAAGCCCACCTGATGGTCTTCCTGCCCAGGCCCACTAAGCCCCGCCGTTGCCATGTAGGTGCTGCCAATTGTCTTGATCTTCTCCACACCACTGAACTTTGGTTTGGAGAGCAGCTGGAGGATTACAGGATAACAACTGAGAAATGGTCATCTTTTATCATGTTTTTTTCCCCTGCATGTATCAAAAGTCCAGATAATTAGCATGTCCAGAAATATGCGATAAATGGTAATATTAACAGGAAAGAATGTCTTTTCTATTTTTATTCTCCTGACCTCATCAAAATCGGCGACGATCTCATTGAGCAGCCTGAGGCATTCCAAGCCCTCCTTGTTAATATCGCACTCAGTGTAAAACTCTTTGAAATTCGGCACAGAGGCAAACATCACGCAGACGCAGTCATAAGACTTGTAGTACAGGTCCTGTTCAGAAACAAAAACACATGGTTTAATTTTCAGTCTTATCATTTTGCTAAAAAACATCAGGTTAATTCATTGTTATGAGCTAAATTCTATTAATATACAGGTGTGTGTAATATGAAGCGTATATAGTAATGATTTATTAGGGACTGTGACGTATTTGACAATAATTCCTGTTAATTACATTGATAAAACTCAGAAATAAGCCTTCTGTGAACATTCGACTATCACTTATGGCCAACAAACGGACTTTAACACAGAAATGCTCACAGTTGTCTGTTAGACATTTATTAACATCTTACACAAGGAGAGTAACCAATACAAAAGGTTTTATCCAATCATATTAATGGAAAGTTGAGTGGAAGCAAAAAAGATATAAAAGTAGAAATTGACAAGCAACGGGGATAGTCACAGCAAATTAATGAGTTAAGCTTCTTCTGAACCAGAAGCAATGGTCAAAGCACCCTAACTCAGCGGTCCAAAGTCCTCTTCTCAGATCAAAATAACTTTTCGATTAGGAAATAATTTAAGACAGAAGTGGCGCAACATCCTAGTTGCTTAAGGATGTTGAAGTGAAGTTTCCAATCTGTGATGATTTGAGGAGCCATGTTATCTGCTGATGTATTACTAAGTCCAATATCAACACAGATAGATCCCTGGGGTAGATCAAACTTCCCTCTCCTGATGCTGATTTGTTTCCAGTTGGACTTGGAACCTGCTCACACTGCCAAAACTATCCATTCCTGCTTTGTATCATGGTGATTTACTAGCCAACAAACACACATGAACACCGCTCAGACTCTAATCGGTGTAGTTCAAGAGGAAGATGAGAGACGCCGGACCCAACAACGGAGCAGAAGCGACTCAGGCTTCAGGCTCAGATTTTCTGAGAAAGCAGCATTGATATCAGAAGTAACGCAATAATCCCATGAGCTGGATGAGTAGAGTTGTATGTTTTACTGAGGACATTGAATTGATTAATTTAAAATAGGTTTAATCTGCCTAAAGCCAAATAAGAACTACTGGATTCTTGTAACCTTCAAATATAAAAACACTAAAATACAATTTGCAGAATCAGAAACCTGTGAATTCAGAGTTTTGGTTTCAGCTTATAAAATGACTAAGCAGTATTATGGCGTTTCACTGGTAGTATTTTTCTTCCTCCACATCAATTATCATCTGGTTGCCCAGCAACCAGATGGCTTAACCTGAAGGATTCAGCTGAAATGCCTTGAAAATCTCACCTCGTTCTTCTTGTTCTCACCGACAAACAGTGCTGCCACGTGGGCAGGCAGCACGTTTTCCAGCAGCAGACGGTTCAGGTTCTCCCTCGTCTCAATCTTCTCCTGCTCCGTGCGGTTCTTGTACTTGAGCTGGAAGTCCTGCCGAAAGCAGTTGTCGTTCTAGGAGGCAGACCCGTGGTGATGTTACAAAATGCAGCAGTAGTGTGGGTGTTAATGTGTTCAGTTTTCTTCTGCCAGAACTGTTGGGGATACAAAAGAAAGGCAACTAAAAACATCATACCTGCAGCGATATGATGAGCATGGTTAATAGAAACAGTGTGATGTCGATGCCGCTCATAATCTGAAGGTCTTTGACAAACCCAGTGCATGGCAGGGTGTCATTTGTCGTCCTGCAGAACAAAAATGAGAAGTCTTCATTCGGGAATACATTTTGCAAAACTGTTCAGAATGAAATTATGAATATTTTTTCACCATTACAGAACAGTTAACACAAACTGTAAAATTTACAAGCTTTAACAAAACACACCCGGTTTAAAACCAGATGAAATGAAATCTTATGAGTAAAAAACTTTGTCCATCTGTGTTAAAGTAAAAGGAAACGTCCGACAGTTTTATTCCAATAAAATATGCTTCATAATTTTTGACCTACTCGTTGCAGTAAGATCTGTTGTAGTATTGGGAGGAGGTTTCAAACTTCAAGAAGTCGGTTTTAAGAAGTGGGTGGCTGAAGATGAGGTAGTAGTAGATGATGGATGCAACAAGGAGGAAGAGCACTTTGAGCTCTAAGCTCACTCGCAGAAAGACTCCACATGCAATGAGCGACAAGCTCCAGCAGCAGACAGAGTACTAAGGGACAGAGAGAGGACGAAGGGGACATACATCATACAGGCAATACAAGTCTAACACAAAAAATATCTATCCTGCTTAAATGGTATGCAAACAACTAAAACAATTATCTAGAAAATAATGTACATGTCCAATACAGGAAACTTTTATTTGGTCCTGCAAACCTTTATTATAAAGTAATAATTCCAGTGCCTTGCAAAAATACTTAGACTCCTTGGACCTTTTGTCTGTCACAACTACATACTTTAATGCATTTAAGTAGGATTTGACTTGATAGACCAACACAAAGCTGTGAATAATTTGGGATGTGAAAGTAGCATCCCAATTAGCAGGGATGAGGAAGCTGGTCAGACTTGATGGATGCAAGTAAACACACGGCAATCCTGACGGAAAACCTGTTAGAGGCTAAAGTAATCTGCCACCATGAAAACGACCTCAAGTATGAAGCTGGATAGGATGGCTAAGTACAGCAGGACTGGAGTTGGTTTGTATCAAAGCGTATTCATGTACTAAACTTGCCCAGTCAAAGCTCCGATCTACATTCAATCAAGAACTTGTAGAAAACCTTAAAATATTTGATTATTTATACTTCACATCTAATCTTTTTAAGTTTGAGCTGTTTGGCAAAAACAAAAAATGGGCAACAAATATAGACTCTACACACAGTCAAGTGACTTGGAGCTGGAGCTGCAGTGAAAGGCTGGTAGAACCAGCGGTCAGAATAAAAATGCACACCACACTTTTCTGTCAAAGCCATAGGTCATTTTCTTTTCCCTTCAAAAAATATGAACCACTTTGTGTTGGTCTATTAAACAAAAACAAGTTGGAAAAGATGGTTAAACACAAGGCGGTTAAACACTTGTGCATGACACTGTATATCTGGGATGAGTTGTGTTTCCCCAAGTTTATGCTTCGAGGCAGTAACACTTTGTAGGATAACTGAAACACAAATTATAGTTAACAAATCCTCCACTCACAGGCAGTGACAAGTCATCAGTCTTTATGTTCGGTGGCAAGTCATTCTGGAAAAGGAAACGCTGCCAAGAGATGAAATTAAAATTTCAGTTTGACTGACAATCAACCTGATTTGACTCAGAGCCCAAATTGTGAACATTGTCTTACCAGGTTAAACAGCGCAGAGATAATGATGACCGCAGTGGTAATAGTTGCCAGAGGGAGGCGCAGACAAGGCCGCTTCACCACCGCCTCCGATACAGCTGGCAGCCACTGACACCCTGACCGCTTGTGTGGAAACACGCGCTGCAGAGGATAAAGAGAAGTGAGAAGAAAAGATGAGAGGAAAAGGTGGATTCAGACATGTGAAAGGAGCATGTGAGTCTTTGCCCAGTCAGCCATCTCCAGACATCATGTGTCAGTGACTTGCAGATGATTTAATTCAGAAGAATAATTTGTTTTTGGGTAGAAAACTGCGATGAACTGACTGTCAGATTTCATCTGCCTTGTCAAAAAGGACAACAATTCAAACATTACTTTGAAGGGCATGTTTAGGTTTTAATAGTTCAACTTAAGCTAATTCTAAAAAATATATATATATATAACTTCTATTTCACAATCCTTACTTTCTTTAAACTTGCCTGTTTTATTATAGTTGGTGCTTTGTCTTTGAATTATAATAGAAAGTGGGGGTTTTTTATACTTAGCCAACACTTCTGCAGTTTAAAAGACAAAAAAACTAATAACTTAATGTTTTGATTATTTCTATTCAGCTTAGCGTTGATTACATTAAACTATATTAATGCAGTGTCATGAATAAATAATAAAACATTCAAATTTGATTGAAGATGAACAACAATTTAACTTTTTTCAAAATTTTTCCTCTCTGGAGTTCAAAGAAATGACTTTATGAATTAAAATTCTGAGTTCTGATCGATAACATTAGTCACATATTTAGAGAAACTGAACAAATAAACAATCTGCTTATTCACATTGTAAGCTTTAATATTGTTTGAAAATATTGGCGACAACATTTTGCTAAGTTTATGTTTTTTAGCCTTTACCCACACTGCCAACATGTTCAGTGTCACTTGCTAACTTTCTATATACTAAAGAAAGTTGGAGACAGAATGCAAACAATGCAAACAGTCATTGTGGATAGAATATTATCTGCAGGCTGAAATTGTTCAAGATCACTAATGTTAATTAGCTATGGATTAATTGAGGATTATTTAAAAGCATTTAGTAATTTCTGAATTTGCTAAATAATTCATCTAAGAGCTAATTCATCGACACATTTAAACAGACCTTCATCTTTCAGCTCTTTGTGTGTGACACTTGAAGATCACAAAAATCAGTAATGAACTAAGGATCAGGATGCTTACAAGCTTTTATTCAGCATAGAATAAAAGCTTGATCTGGTCAATCTAACAGGTTTATTGAGGATATTTTTAAGGACATTAGCGAAAGTGATTAAACATGTCCAAATGCATTCAACATCCTTAAACTTTAATGTTCCTTTTTCAGTGCTGAACAAGGCTTGTGATTTTAAATTTCATCTGCACTCTGCTTCTGGAAGATAATTGCTAGAAAGCAAAAGGGGGGGAAAAAAAGAATGCTGCCGCAGATGCATTCCCACTAAAATGATTTTTTAATCAAGTCTTCACTATTACTGTATAAGACTCTCTTGTATGACATAAGCAGAGCAGAAATCTGGAAAAGATTTCACATTAAATTTTCCTTCTAATTCAAAAGGATATCGAGTGTTCAAGAGCAAAACACTTCAGTCATGCACATGTGCTGAAAGAAACGTGCCAGGACACAATGAAACAAAGCACCTGAATTACATCTCATTACATTATCTATCTAGGTGGTAGAAAGCAATGCACAGGTCTTTTCCATTTTCTTCAAACCCAGATTCCAACATGGCCTGAAATTTGTAAATTAAAAGATCAGTCATAGTAAAGGTTAATCATACTGACCTGCAAATGACCCGCATAACAGATGGCCAAAATCACCACCAGAATAGAAACCAACACTCCAAAGTATGTAAACCCCTGCTCCCTACTGATAGAGACAAAATCAGTTAGATATTTTTTCATCCAAAGAGGTTTAATTTTATGGTTTTCTTTGAAATAATAACAAATGACTAAATCTCGGAAAAGCACAAGACAACAAAAGCCTTGTGTTGTTCTTTCAGAGTTGAGGGTAGGACAAACTTTTAGTGAAAATGGAAATATGGTTTTACTTACTCCTTTGTGACAAGCATTTGAATTACAAAGATACAGAGGAAGATGAAGGTTGCACATCCCACATAGTGCTTGAACATCGGCAAATCCAAGAATCGGTACTAAGGAGAGAAAAAGAAGAAAATGCTGCTCTGTTTGCAGGTTTACATACACATTTGAGGCTTTGGGGTTTTTAATGATGCATTTGGATTATTTTCCTCTGAAAGGAATGATTATGCAACCTCAGTTTAATGTTTATCCATTCCAAATTAAGTTTTGCTGTATGTTAAAAAAACTGAATTATCTCCACATTTTAACTCTCCAGCTGTTGACTTAAGGTGACGTTAATACATTTGGAAGTAGTGCTCCATCTTCTTCATTCTACCCACTTTGAGCAATGCTATAATGGCAAAGAACCAGACCAGAAACATAATGCTGTCACCACTGTGCTCGATACCTGGAGCAGTGTGTTTAGATCTGAAACAGTCAAACAGTTTCCTCTTTGTTCTGACTGTAAAAAAAATAAATAAAAATCCCCTGAAGTGTTTTTTGCTTGCACCTGTGGGCAGATGCAAATTTTACTCCATGCAATAGTTAAACATCCTTCTCTAGGACAGCAGCATTAGTGTTCCTGTTTCTTCCAGGTTACCTTGTGCTGTGTTTTCACCGAACATATTAATTATTGGCCTTTATCAAAAGAGGAACCATTTGGCTCAGACAGTTTAGGTCGGATACAGCTGGGTGTTTCAAATGAGAAATCATGAGACAGAGACTGAGCACATTACCTCCAGATTACCTCCAAATTACTCAACTCCTGCAATCACCAGATTAAATGTAGAAGGCAAAAGGGTATGTTTAAGTCCATCTCTTAATTTTGCCTCTTTGTGGATGAGAGAAAATCCAAATTAAATCCCATTTATTTAGTTTTTTTATTTGTCCAAAATAAAGTCAAACCACCATTTATGCTGTTATATCAAAGCAATTTATGTGCATCCACAAATAATTAATGATTTCAATAACCAAAGTCAAACCTACCTGCTTTTCTAATTCTTTTTTTGGAAACCACAAGGCTACCCTTCTGCTCTCTTCAGACTTCGACCACTGCCTACGAGAAGAGAAGAGAAGAGAAGAGAAAAGAAGAGAAGAGAAGAAAACAAATCTGATTATTCTTTTATGTTCTAACGCACTTAATTTAAGCCCCAGAAAAATAAATGCTGCAGGAACTTCAACAAGTTCATCCAAAAGAGTCTGTTTTAACAGACTCTTCTGTGGCAGTCAGCATTAAAGGAGCTTCTGACTGAAGACACGTTTTGAATTCTGTTCTTCATTTTATAAAGCATCCAAAGAACCGACGCTTCCTCAAGAAGTACAGTCTGCTTTGTCTCATTTTTTATGCAGCTTCACTCACATTGAGCCTGTTGTCTTGCTGAATACTGAGGTTTTTATAGTCCTCCACTTATTCTCCCATGATGGACATATTGCAGGTTCTCCTGAAATCTACAATCATCTCTTATTTTGTTCGCACTCAAGATGGTGTGATTGTTCCCACACTATGCCACAAACAAATTACTTGACAAATAGCAGCAATTTTGAAAGAAAGCCACTTAATTTCAGATTGTTGCACTTGTAATTGCATGTAGTTGGTAAATCGGTAAATTGTTAGTGACCTGACAAAGTGGAAAGACAACTTTGCATCTTAATTTCTGTTCATCATGTAAGAAAACATTTCCGTAAGAGAAAAATCTACCTTACACCCTAGAAAGATTTATGTCTTTTTAACAAAAAAATATCTCAGATTTCCTATCTGCTAAAAGCTAATTATGCAAAACTTCATAGTTTTTCATCTGCTGCAGACGAGGCTGTGCTCATGGTGACTGGGCTATGCAGAGCAGTTTTCTCACATTTTATCTCAAACCTGTATTTGCATAAAAAAACATCCTCCAAATGTGAAATCATGTCTTCAGCTGAGCTGAACGTAGTGAGCCTTCTCTGCAATTTCCATCTTTTTAATTGCGGGCTGTTTTCCACCTTCTGGAGATTTATATTCACATCACATCAGAAGGCAATTTTCATTGTCACAAAAAGTGATTCATACCTAAAGGATCAGCCAAAGATATACTGCAAAGAACGCCAAGAAAGCATCAAGTCATGAGGTTGTGTTACTTGATGATCAGCCAACAAAAACGGCATGCATCATTTCTGAGTGGACTAAAAACCTGCTGTCCTTACATGGCAGCAGCACCATGTATATATGCATTTTATCTACAGCGTTTGAACACACGTCCTACATGTAATCTACAGGATAAGCAAAGCAAATCACCAAACACAAAAACATAATTGGAATGTGGAGGTCAATCATGTTTAGTGTTTTTCTTATCACTACATGAGTGGATTATTTTTCAGAGCTCATGATAAATCTTTTTAAATAACACAGCCATCTGTAGATTTTTGCTCCATCTTTCTACTATGTGCAGTTCTGATCACTTTCTGGTTATTTCAATGCATAACAGGGTAATGCTGTTTTTGCTCTTTAGTCAGTGACATTTTTCAGATTACCTAATTTTAACATCAGACAAATACAACTTGAGTAAATATAAAATAAATGATTATTTCAGTTATTGAGGAAGCAAAGCAGCCAAAACAAAACAGGCTCTACAGGAATTGCCTTGGAAACGTAACTGGCTGGCTTGGCAGCACCGACTACCATGAAGTGTTGGCAATAACTAGCAATAACTGATTTAGATTACTGCCGGTGAAATTTGGCCTACTCATGTTGAGTCTTCAAACAAGTTTTCTGACTTGAATTGTGACCTCTGACCTTAAATGAGATAGGTGATGACTGTAGTGCTTATATCTGTAGTATTTACATTATAGATCTGGCTGTATAGCTACTAAAAATCGTGATGTTACAAAGTGGCAATTACTATTGCACATAGGGCCAGGCTGGTTAGGATGCCTCTTTCCTTAATAAAAGAAATCATAATTTGAGAACTGCATTTTTCATTTACTCTATCTAATAAAAACTCATTTTATAATCTGAAATATTTAAATAAGACAAAAGAGTAAAAACAGAGAAAATCTATAAAGGGGAAGATGCTTTATCATAAGACTACATATAGCAGAAGGCTATAAACAATTTACATTTAAAATGTGTATCCTTCATGTAAATATAGAATACACTAAACAAATGTTTTCTAAGGTACATATGTATATTTTTCTCCCTCAGGTAAAAATGTGGCCACTATGTGGCTGCAAAAACAAAATAATAGCAAATCTTTAACCTATATTTATCTCTGAATCAACTCCAGACTCAACACAGTACATTAATAAAGAACCTGATGTACCATAATCAAATTCATGCAGATTCAGAGCAGCTGCTGCTTCACTGCAGGCAAAAGCTTTGTACTGTACATCCAATGGGAAGCCAGTCAGTTCGGTCTGTGTGTTCTTTGCAAATATATAATGTCCTACACTTTAAGCGTATATTTTTTTTGTTTATTCAATTGCAATCTATAACACCAGGATATTTGAATCTACACAGCAATTAACACTGCCAGGCATAAACCTATTGTATGCTAGCATTTCTTAATTAAACCTAAACCAGAACTGCTTAATGAGATACTTTCCATGAAGCGATGCATACATTTACATACATAAATAAATAAACTTTAGAGTGAATGGCCTACTTGCTGCTGAGCTCATCTATTGCAGTGGTCATCTCGTTGTGCAGCTGCTCATCAAACTTAGTCCTCTGGGATTTGATCCTGCACCAGAGAGCACAAGACATAATTAGGAAGTAGCAACCGGACACACTTTGAGACACACAGCCACATCCGCACAGAACGAAGGAACACTAAATCTGCATTTAGGTTCATTTTGGACACAGTTTGGTTACTAAGTAAGAACAGAGAAAAAGAAAAGAGAAATCTAGTTTGTATCTATGAGAGAGTTTAAGGGGGCAGTTTAGGATGCATGACACGGCGTGTTAATCTATCCCGAAGGAACTTGGTGTGTTTCTGCCATATTCTCCAACTTGATCAGGAAGGAAACACTCAGAAAGACCTGCAGACCCTGATACAAAGAAAGTCCAAATAGGTGGTCAGCGTTAACAGCAGCATGTCAGTCCACTACTCAGAGTCTACAGCACTTATTGTTATGTGGTGCCCTGCTAAAAAGAGTTAGAAGTTAGTGAGATGAAGAAAACAACATTTTCCTACTCAATTGGTTAGTGTAGGGAGAGCAAAAATATTTAGAAAACAGTAGTTCTCATCCTGAGGATCAAAACACCACAGCTTTATAGTTGGTGAGGAGCAGTACCAGGGTAAGGTTAAGTACTTAAGAAATTAAAGGGAAAGCACTAGAAGCTAACTACAAATAAAAAAATTAATGAAAAAACTCATAGCCTATCATCCAAGGGATTTTTTTGCCAGCAATGGTTAAGAGCAAGCCCACATTGTTGTAGGGTGTGGAAAAAGCCTGGAGGCTGAGAACTACTGTACTGATTGGGTTGAGGAGCCTGTGGGTCATAAAAGCCCCACTCACTTATGGTTGCTGAGTTGAGGGGTGGACAAGGAGAATGGCTCTTCAAGCGACTCATCAAAGCTGATGGGATCCAACAATAAGACAAAAATACACATGTATTACAAGAGCGCAGCTAACACAACGAGCAGGACTAACCAGGAAAATCTAAACCAAAATAAATGGTTTTCAATCTGTTCCAATTTACTTTGCTTCCAAAGAGGGATTCTTACCTCATGGACCTTTTAGTATCCCACTTTATCAGCAGCTACAGACCAAGTTTTATTTATTGATTAAGACAAACTAATCTGCCAGTTCCATCACTTTTTGTGAAATTTCGATATGGAAAATTCATAAATTCTCATCTCCCCTTTAGTACTTAGCTACCATGCAAAGCTTCAAGGATTTCATTGTTACAATATTCTTCGTATAGTTATGCTGAGTCTATCCACTTCAGTTGTTTTTTTACAACAATCAGCAAATTTATAGCTGTAGTTACATTCATTGTTCTCAGTGTGGGCAGTCCTCAAGACCTTAAGAAGATGGAAGATTTGAGAAGAGATGTGAATTGTGTGTGCAAAACTAAGTAACAACTTTACATTTTACAGTCTGCTAATCATAAATACATGTGCTTCTCTGTGGTAACGTTTGTCTATAACACACAGATAACCTTAAGATTTTGAAGTGTACTCCTAACGAAACTGCACAAAACAGCCTGGCATGCCAGAAGATTTAAGCATCATAGATGACCTGATAGAGCGATGCAATTCAAGTATGAAAGTAAAGCAGCGACACAGAAGAATGCCAGGCAGTCATCTGTTATGTCAAAACAACAAACAATGCATTAACCCACATCAACCTTCAACCCAGCCTGATCTCTTTCAACAATAACATCATTTATACTTGATGCTTGTTTTGTAACTAGATAGAACAAATACGTTCCCTTTCAATGTTGAAATGTCGTATTTTATTTTCTGTGATAAACCAAATAAAAAGTAGGGCATAATTGTGTACTGGACAGAAAATAATAAATAACTTTAAAATTATTTATGAAAAAAATTTATTTGCAGATTTTACCTCATTTCATCTCTCTTGAGTCAATACTTTATATTGAGCTGCAATTGCAGCTACATATTTTTTGGGTTATTTTTTTCACCCTCGTTGCCTTGCAAAGAATAAAATGTTTTCACACATATGAATTTTTAGGAAACCTTAAACCACAGAGCAGGACCACAGCACAAACGCTATGTCACCGTAAATAGCTACCATACATGCAAGAAAAGTGGCTTCAAAAGTATACACACCACTAACACGGCTCCAAAGTCATTTTGCACCTGATCATTCCCCTCAAAAAAATTATTTTCTTAAAAGTGCTGGACAGTTAAGAAATGTAACATGTCACATTAAGGGTGTAAGAAGCTTGAAGGTTATTGATCAATGTCTCAAAAACCTGCACTTTTGAGAGTCATTCTTTATACTACAATTTTAAAGAACATGGTGACAACTAGAATGCAGATACTTGTAGCACTTTGTGCAGAATGTGTAATATAGATACTGAAATATAACGACACACTAAAAAGACAGGAATGACGAGAATGTTGCTGGTAAGTATGATTCTGATCTGCAGCATCCACATCAAGTACAACTAAATAACCAGGTTGTCATTCTGTTCAGACGGAATCTGTGGGGAAAGCTCGATTCATCCATAATTTCTCTTTTCATTGCATTACACATAACAAATCACTCGGCGAAACACTTTAAGCATCTGAACTTTTCCTTACCTATCAGCTTTCTTGGAGTCGGTGGGTGAGGTTCGTAAAGGGATGTCCTGAAGAAGATGGGAACAGAATTAAAATAATATTAAAAGTGTCGAAGGCCACACCCAACAAAATTCAAGGATATCAATATTCTGCTTTATGGAATAATTCAACCTAATGAATATACAGAAATAAATAGGAAAATATCTATATAACATAAATAACTATGTGATTATGTTTTTTATGAATATTTAAGATAATAATAAATATATTTTTTTTTTACCTTGTTATGTTTTTCCTAATAATGTAAACAATATTCAAAATAAACAAGAGAATCTGATGTATTAACCTTGAACCGTCCTTTTGCGGAAACAATGTTTTCAGATGTAAAGCCCTCCCGGCTCTGCAGGTGGGCAAACGGTTTGACGGCCCCCCAGGTTTCAAGGTAACGGGTCATTCGGACCGACGCCCTCATCTTCAGTCCATCATTCACCCTGGGTTTAGTAGTGCTCCGGGTGCTGTGTGATGGATCCTTCGACTTCACACACAAGCATGCAGAAAAGTTATTTAGCTTTTAATGTATGCATCCTATATAACTTTCCAGAGATTTAATAATTTCTCAGGAAGATTCTATTTTTACTTCTGTAGGAATTACAGGTGCAACTTATCGCCAAAGTGTTCAGTTAAAGAAAATAATGATTCTGTTTCAAGTGGTTCAAACAGTATCATTTTCACCTTTTATTCTAAAAATCATTTTCACCTTTTATTCTAAACAAGCTAATATAATAGGCTTTGCTCACATCTTCTTTAAAGGCAAACAAATTAAAATTAACCCCCTGAACGCTTGAAACAACAGAACAAATGGAATTTAAATGCTTATTTGATTTGCTTTTTCCACATTCTGTCACATTACAACAACAAATGTATTTTCATTACAATTTTAAAATTAATGATCAAACAGTCATAAAGACCAAAGAACACAGCAGACAGGTCAGGAAGAACGCTTTGTAGAGGTCCAGCCTACATCCACAATGAAAAGCTATTTACAGAGGCTAATCTGACTCATCGCAAGCTATTTTGTGAAGAAAGATGGTTTACCCCCAAAACACTTGTAGTTGGGATTGCAATAAAACGGGACTCTGCAACGGTTAACTCAGGTGCATAAACACAAATTCATGAAACTATTTTTTTCCAGATTTTCCTTTTCAAAAGTGTGGAAACCACTAATAACTTTTTCTACTTCACAACTATGCAATTCATTTCTGTTGGTCTAACACATAAAATCACAATAAAATGTTGATTTTTGTGTTTGTGGTTTTAAACTGGCAAAATGGGAAGCGTTCCAGAGGTCTGAATCCTTGCACTGTTTTGATAAAAGTGTTTTCACTCTCACTCCTAGAGTTGTTGCATAAATAAGGTTGGCTGAGAACATACCCTTGGATCGATGACTAGATATGTCTTGACATTGAGTTCATTGAGGTAGGGGTCTCTCAGGTGGCCGTTCCCCTCTTCAACTTCATAGGCCTTGTTCAGGTGCTTCAGGGTTGCCTCTGTGATATGGACACGCCTAAATAGATAAACACAAAACAAAGAAAATAATACGACAGTTTTGGGTCACTTAGTTTTATTAATCCTCTTTTAAATCAGTACACAATGTTCTATAGTCTAGAAATAAATCCTGGTCATGAATTTTATAAAAAAATAAATAAAAAAAAGCCAAATAGAAGGGTGTTGGTTAAGCCTCAGTTTGTGGGACAGTGGAATCACATGTATATACAATATGTATGCATGCATCTAATATTTAGGTCAACATATCCGTATCACTCAGTGCAAATACAAATTAGATTAATATCTTTATTAAATAGGACATTGCACAGAACAAGTGAAACTGTTAAGAGTACATGCACTTAGAGTTTTGTAAAAAATAAGAGGATAAAAGCCATAAAACAATGCTGTAAGTAGTCCTCTATTTTATTAATATTTGGTTGGATTTTGAAATTATACCCCATATAAAACATGTAGATGTACATCTGCAGCTCTTTTTTTAGTGTTTTATAGTCGTTAGTGTATGAAAAAAACTGAAATCAATCAAAGTCTAAATTGACAGCTGAAACCTTAAAGACCAGATACTAATGTTAGCCTCCTTTGTAATATTACACTAATATTTCCTAATATTGGGAAATATTACATGTGTCCTAATAGGTAATGTAACGCAAGTATTAAAATAAGCCAGTGTTGGTTCCCTGAATATGAATAAATATCAGTCATTCAGTATATGTAGAGCTGAAAGTGTAGCAGCTACTTACCCTGGGAGGCCTCCTGACTCCATGTGATTGGCCAGCGTGACATCATGTGACCATACATCAAACTGCCACTTTCTGAGGCCGATCACACCGCAGAGCACGTTACCCGAGTGAACGCCCACTCTCATGTTGATGTCTATTTCAGTGGCTTCCCGTACCTGCCTGGAGGAGATTTCAGTAAAATTAAAGGCTCAGTATGAACATAATATATGTGTATCTGTCCAATAAAGCAACAATAACAAAGCAACATTGATGTCCCTTCTGTGTCTATGTGAAACGCTGCTTCTGACTGACAAGATTATGCATGTTAGCTCACTGATGCATTACTTTTTTAAAATCAATATTTTATATTCATTTTAAACTATTTATAACTATAACTATAACTATTGCCATAACTATTTATGGCAAATTAATAAATGGCCTGTACTCGTATAGCGCTTTATCATTAAAATTTGAAAATGTCCATGATTACAGTCTTAAATGTGCAATATGGTTACGCAGACAATAATTATCATGTAAATGCTATAAAATTGGGCAGATAAGAGGTGAAGGCTAGTAGACTCACTTAATAGCTTCACACATGTCCAGGCCCATTTTAACGCAGTTCTTAGCATGCAAAGGCAGTGACACCGGCAGGCCTGACACACAGTAGTAGCAGTCTCCCAGGATCTTGATTCTCATGCATTCATTTTCCTGCAAACATGAAGAGAGATTCACTCCAAGACTGTTATGCAACCAGGCAACTAAAAAGGGAGCAAAAGATGCATATAAACAGGACACTGCTCAGCTCAATAATTTTCTGTGTCAAAAAAACGGATTTCTTTTCAGATCCTTCCTACTGTTCTGCAGGATGCACAGGTTTCTTTACGACGGTCTAAAACAGAACATGCCCTGTCCCAAGTTAAATTACTGTAATCATTAGATCACAGCAGTTAGAAGCTACAATATTACAAACTCAAAAAATGTGGCTACAAAAAAATAAATAAAACTGGCATTCAATCTAAGAATTTAACTCTTACATGATTGTTTATTTAGGTCATAAAGGTTAATATGCCATGTTTTAGCTCACCTTGGCAATTTGGTCAAATTTGCCAAACAGTTCATTGAGCATATGTACAAGCTCTTTAGGAGAACAGTCACTGGCCAAACGAGTGAAGCCAACAATGTCTGCATACAGAATGCTGAAAAGGAAAAAAAAAAAGTATTAAATGTTTTTCAAACTCTAATTTTGCTCAATTTTAGTCCAGAAGTCTAAAAAAGCGATTACTTACAACATTTTTACCATTTGTCAACTTACAACAACATGCTGTCATGTCTCTTATTAAAATTTTTATGTGATAGACCAACACACTGAGAAAACATTTTTTCTATTAAGCACAACAAACGTCTCAGCAACATAATGAAAGTATACTCAATAATTATTGGGACCAACCACATAGATGTGTCCTCATTATAGCAAATCTGGAATTTACAGAAGTGGCAAGAAAAAAAATCCCATTTGCAGTTTATCACAAGCTCTCTGGGGAATATAAACATGGATAAAAAGGTGCTTTTGTCAGAAGAGACCATAATTAAGGGGTTTGCCCAACATGCAAAGCTTAATGTGAAACATAATCAACGCATGTACATGTGTTAGAATTGCCCAGAATCATAAACCAGACCTAAAATGATGTTGACAGATGTTCTCCATCCAACCTGATTATGAGCTATTTTGCAAAGAATGTGCAAATATTTCAGTCTCGAGGTGTAAAAAGCTGATAACGACAAAACCCAAAAGACTTGCAGCTGTAATTGCAGTAAAAAAGCAGCCTCACTATGAACTTTCCCAATGGGGACACAAAAGATTTTATACCACAAAGTTTTCCATTTTTTATTTTGAAGAAACTTTGAAAACAATGCACCACTTTCCTTCCAATCCATATAGGTGCTTTGTTACGTTGATCTGTCCAAAATAATCCCGACATATGATCTATTTTTGTCACATGAATTTCTGTTAAATTGGTTGAACGTGGAAATTGACATCAATCTCTTTGAAGTTAACAATTAAATGTTTAATAAACTAGAAGATATAAGGCACTATTGTGGTTTTATTTTATTTTTTTCTTCCCAGAACTGAGTCAAAAATGGAAGCCATTCTTTTAATCCCTATAATCAGTATGGCTTGTGACATGGAGTAAGTAGCTTTAGACAAAAAAAAACACCTGGCTCACTCTACCATTGACCCCCAGTGTACTTGATCAGTGATTCACTAAAAAGACTCACTGTCTCAGTGCTGAATCACAGATTCAGCACAATTTCAGCTTCCTGTCAGCAAACCTCAGAAGGAAAGTGAAAATATTTTTGACCTTTCAAGAGGTCCCAACACCACAAGGGAAACCAACTGGGAATTAATGTAACTGGCCTCAGTGGGATCGTAACAAACTCCTAAAACTGCAGCAGTTACTTCACTCTTTGCTTTAATTTGACTTAAGCGTGCTATCCATAAAAAAAATATAACAAAAGGATGTTATTTCAGTAGCGAAATTATGCCACCAGCTTAAATGCAATATATTTTCTACAATAATGCACAGTGTTGAGTATGTAGGGTGCTGAATGAACTAAACATGCAATAAGGCACGCCCATGTGATAGATGATTACAGGTACTCTTGAGTATGGTCTGACTCGAAATGACCCTGTGCTGAAATGCAGAGGGCCACAGATGCTGCACGGTCTTGAATTGTTCTACAGCTTGACTAAAAATGGCCAGGTGCTTTATGAGTCTGCCAACACAGCTAATCACAGCCCTGACCGAGGTAATTACAGGGAAAGAGTAAGGTGCACAGTCTGTCAGTCAGCACCCTTTTACTGTAGCCTTAGATGAACATAAAAGAAGAAAAAAGAGCGATAAGGTTGCTTGCTCAGGAAAACCATTATAATAATAAACTATGCTTGCATTCTTTGTATTTTTTTAATGCCTGATGTGCTTTTATTTTTATTTCTATAATTTGTAAGCCAGATGGAAAGGTATTTTAACATACTTAAGCTTGTCCACACAAAAGCTTTGTTGAAACAAATTTACTGGTAATCCATCGGTCAAAGCTCACTTTAGCTTCCCCTAATATCTGTCAGCACTTACTAAATTATGAAACCCTCAAACAAAAAAAACCTGTATCTGGGTCAGTGCACCAAAAACACACTTATTTATCTCTAGTTTTATAAAAACCTGTCAGTATAAGCTCCTTTTGAGGTGCTTCTTCTGGTTTTCGCATGCCACATACTTATCGGATTTATGAAAAGTCTGCTCTCAAAAAGTTGCAATGCCTGGTCAGTAACACAAGAGTCTTTACTATTTAAAAATAAATTGTTGAACAAGGAATTCAGACATTAAACTGGCAGGAATGACAGTCAACATAAAACATTTAGGGTCTTGGTCATACCTGACATTCTCATGCCTCTTCACGTAAAGGCTATGAAAGTTGTTATCCTTCACAAGCCGCTGCTGCTCGACTTTATCTTTGCAGTCTTTCAATCTCTCCATTATTGCCAGTTTCATCTTCAAAGAGATAGAAACAGGGAGCACAGACTGCAGCAGGTTCTCCTACAGACACACACAGAGATTATCTCTTAAATAACTGTAATCAAGGCAAGTCTGCAAATTATCCCTATTTTTGACTGTTGTGTTCAGATGAAAGGTTTAGCCCAAAAAGGAGGGAAAAAAAATCTACTTCTGTCACACTTTTTTGTTCCAGTTCACTTTCTAGTAATATTTTTGGACACAGCACTCTGTATGGAGTTAGCTTCTTTAGCAATAACCTTTTGTGTCCCATCCATGGCGTTAATAAATGTCTCCTGGACAAGTGTGAAGTCAGCAGTTTTATCTATAGTGGTCTTACAATTCTACTTTTCTGTAAATTTGAAAATTTTGGTTGCCTTTATTGATAGTAGTCAAATAGGAAGATATGCAGCCAAGTCCCAAGATCAGGAACCAAACCCTGGATAGCTGCATTGAGGGATATGCTCTCCCTTCAGCCCACAGTTAGGAAATTACCCATCTTACATTTACGATATAAACCCTTAATTTTACAAGCACAAGTTGTAACACTGGAACTCCTTTTGGCAGCTTTTTGTTTTGTTTTATATAAACTGGTTCATAACCCAATAAATCCAGTCACTTCAAATAATGAGTTTTCCCAAAAGCAAAAACATAAAACAGTATTTTAGTCTGTAAAAATTAATACTAGGGTCATGTTTCTACAGTGGCCAAAGGCTAGAGCAGTGTTCACAGTTCATTAGCTTAATTAACGTAGAATTTAGAGAGACAACTTTTCATGAAATGAGTACGGTAATCTCTTCTTATGTCACCAGGAGGGCAGAGGGTTGCATACTACATGAGATGAGCCCACGAGCGTGCAATTTATTCACAAAATCTTTTCACATGAGCAATGACTGTGAAGACATTTCAAACATTTGGCGTCAATTGTAGAGAATGTGAGAGAATAAACCTCACAGTCTTCTGATGCACTGTGTTGCTGGACAATTAAAATTTTGTTTCAAAAGGAACCAGACTTTGCTGTAATCTTAAAAAGCTAGTAATAGTTCTTCAGACACGTTTCTGGCAGTTTTTCAAACTCTCTGTTTTTTCCCTCAACTGACTTTCCAGTACTTGTACCTGAACATGAAAGCACAGTGAGCAGTTTGTGCTTGAAGGAATCAGGAAGTTGAACTTATGGAGGGCAAAGCAAGAACTTTAAGGCATAGAAAACTACAATTTACAACCAGATTATCACCTGTGTCTGCATAAAGTGAAACAATTTAAATATCTAACACAGGACCTGGTGATGGGTCATCCTTCATTTGATCCTCTACTATAACACTATAGTTAACTGCTCAAGTTTTTAAAACTAAAACCAAGGAAATGTTTCTTTTCAATAGGCTTAGTGAGAAAACCAGGAAGGTCCAAATTGAAATATTTTCTTTCCAGCATTTTCAGATATGTAAAGGCATAACTCTAATTTATCCACTGAGTTTAGGGGCCATTTTAATGTCTGAATGATCCATCATGCATCAGAGATGAAAGGAATAATAAACGAAAACACATTTCTTAGAAAATGTAGAAAATGGTAATGTACAGGACTCAAACTGAGTAAGTGCACAAAAATGGACTTAACACTTCAGAAAACCTGGGAGAAATGGTCACTATTTGAAACATTTTCAATAAAGTCGGGCTCTTCAGATGCAAATAATTATTTTTAATTTACCATTAATTAGCTTCCATAAACTCACCTGGTAAAGTTAAGTGCTTCATATTAAATTAATCTTCTAGGTAGATTTTCAAAACAGTTTCACTTTATTTTTCTTACCAGGGATTTAGATTTTACAAACACAGATTTTGCACTTTTTGTAATTATTCATCAATGTTTTCGTTTTTTTAATGTCGTGATTAATTATTATTATCTGTAAACACTTTAATAAATTACCTAGATATTCAAGGGGACTAAAAGCTAATTTAAGACATTAAAGGATGACGCAACTTGATAGGGATTTTTTGTGCCAATAAAACCACAGCAAAGTCAACATGAGAACCATCATGGCCTTTTGCTTAGAAATGAATTACTGATTGGCAATTTTCATAATTTATCAACAGCCCTGGTTTTGGTGCAGTAAGATATTCGTTCCATGCAGAAGCAAAGGTTTTGCCGTATACCCACAGAGCTGCAGTGATGTGACCCAGTACATCTCTTTAGGAAAGAATACAACACAGTTGAATAATTGTTTCTTACATAAGCAAAACTTTCAAGGGCTTTTGAAACATTGCACAGGCATTCTCATGAAACGCCGTCTACTTCCTGGACAAAATGCAGCTATTCAGCCAAGTCTGCAACATAACATGAAAAGCTCTTGGAAGGTCAAGCTTTTTGTTTCCACTAACCTGCTGTCTCTTTTCTATCTCAAGCTTTACCCGCATGCTTAGGCACCTCAGAGTATCCTGGAAGGTCTGCCTTAGCGTTTTTTCCATCAGGACCTTGTGAAAGGCTCCGACTCCACAGCCGCACAGAAACACCACAGCATTGGACAGTAACTGCACAGAGAGACACAGTAGCGCATATGGTAACAGTTTTGGTGCACAAATTACATAAACAAAAAACGAATATCGTATGTAGCTTTTAAATTCGTCCTCTATCAAGTATTTAGACTAGCAAAATGCTGCTTCTATGCATTTGAATATGCATTTCAGTAAATCAGAATGTCATTGAACAGTTCATTTCTATCAGAATACCAATTTAGAAAGTGAAACTCATATGTTATAAATATTTATTAAACAGAGTGGAATACAGCTTATAACTCAAGAAAATACAAAATACATTATCTTATATAATTAGGATATTAGATAAGAACTAAAAGGAGACAGCAGACAGTCCTTTACAAGCTCTAGAAAGAGAGCAGTCCACCAAAGGTACATTAAAGAAAAGCTACAGCCAAGTGTATTCATGGAAAGTTGAGTGGAAGGAAGGAAAAAGTCTGTCTGAAAAAGGAGCTCTTTCACCAGATATGAATGGATTGTACTTCATTGAACAGCAAATTTGCTTCACCAATGGGGAGAAAATATGATGTATTGTCAAAAGAAAGACAAGAGACTGAATGTGACATTCAAAATTTCTGAAAAACTGAATTGTTGGGTTTTCATTCCTAAAAAAAACCATTTGAAATATATTTTGTTTTAAATGAACTATTGAAATAAATAGTTATTAATAGTTCCAAATTACTGAGGTACATTTTTGTAAATCAGAGCAACATTGTTAGCATTGTAAATCTCCATAATTTGTTCTGCATGTGAGATTTGGTCTTGAGAATTTTATATTGCCATAATGACCCTTTTTAACAATTCATAACTGCAGACATATATGTCAGCTGTGTATGAAGATTTTAAAAGTTGCAGAATATCTCTTGTCCAGTTGCCTTTACCTGATTAGCAAGGTAATCTTTTGGGGTGCCGTCATTTGTTAACCTCACTGTGAGGATCATAATGTGAGACAGCGAGGTGATGACACTCAACACCACAGCGTGCCACAGCTGGAATGGCAGCATGGTATACACTGTGAAGATGATGAAGAGGAAGAAAGGCACCTGAAAACAACAAGAAGAAACTTTTATACATCAGGAAATGTATATTTCAGCTTGATCACATTTGCAGGAATTGTAGCTGCTGATGACAACAATTCAAACTTTAGTCTCTGAACCCTGGTGAAAAGTAAGGTACCTGGTCCCAAGGAAGGATGACAGGCTTACTGAAGATGAAGGCGTATCCCATGATTACATGTGTGGCCCAGATAACCAAGCCCAGCAAGAACCTCAGTCGTTGTGAGAAAAGCTCTGTGCACACCAGTATTAATACAATCACGAACACACACAAGCTGCTGCCCACCACACTCACAAAGGCACGATGATCCTCTGTTTTCTGCATTAATAACAGGGAGAGAAACAAAAACACGTGTTATACCACACCAATCAAATAGCTATATTATGTTTAGTTCTTTAAATTTAGATCTACAGACAGGTTTTCTGTGATTGACCTTTCAAATGTAGTTAAACTTGCTAAAGTTTAACTACACCTTAGTGTAGTTAAACCATTGATATAAACCATTTTATATCAATGGGCTTCATGATATAAAATGGAGCCCATTTTATATCATGAATATGTCTTGTTGGTGAAGTAAAGTACGTTCACTGCAAAAACACGAAACCATCCCAATTATTTTTTGTCTTGTTTCTAGAGTAAATATCTTAGTGCACTTGAAATAAGACAAAGCTAACTTACAAGTAACTTTTCAGAAAGATATAGGAGTTTATTCTAAGTAAATAAGTCCTTAATATTGATTTAAAAAAAAGTATTAGTTCCCTGGGCAGACTATTTCACTAATAACATGGAAAAATGTCTTGTTATAACTTGAATAATCTGCCACTGGAAGTAGTATATTTTAATTAATATATTAAGGAAGTATGGACCTAAAACAAGATCCTATTTCTTGCTGAAAAGTTACTTATATGTTTGTTTTGTCTTAATTGAAGCGTACTAAGATATTTGGACAAAAAAACTAGACCAAAAATACTTGGTAAGATTGTGTGTTTCTTCAGTGTTCTTTCAAGTAGCTCTCTTGCTAGAATAAGCTAAACTCAAACTTTTTCACACTTTGTCACATTACAATAAACTTCAATGTAGGTATTTTGCATGTTACGTGACAGATCAACAAATGTGCTGACGTCTACCTCCAGCGGTCATTAGGCGAGAGGCAGGGTACACCCTGGACAGGTCAGCATTAAAGTGAGGATAAGGTGAAGAGAACATCTGCTGATGAATGAGTTCTGAAGGCAAATGCATCCATGGAAACATTAAGTGTTTCTCCGCCTGATGTGAAAATGTCTTGGTGTGACTGAAAGCTAAGGTGGGAGTTGAAGTGTGAACAGGTGAGAAAGCAAGGGGTTAAATAAGCGCTCTGCAGAGAGACAAACGCAGATAGTCAGTGTTAATAGATCTCTGAGAGGAGAAGGCCATCCCTGCATTGTATGTTGAGCCTGCTGGTTACCATGGCAGCACTGGAAAAGGACAGATCTTAACTAAACCCCTTCAGCTCTCTGTGTCTTAATGAAAACCTTTCTTGCCAGAGAAAAATAAATTATTTTTCTTTAACCAGGAAAATGAAGGAAACTCACAGGAATGAATACAATTCTGTTGTGCAAAAAAAAAAAAAAAAGCAGAAAAAAATCATTGCAGTTTTTCCTTCAGCATTTCAGTTTCATGCGTTATTTTTACAGCAACAAGACAAATAAAAATTATAATTGATTCTATAAACGCATGGGATGAAAAACCGGATAACTGGATAACACAAACGGTGATTAAAACCAGACCTCAATCAAGCTAAAATCTGAAAACGAGGGCTCAAAATGTGCCAACTGATTAGTTTTCCTTCTCAACAAAGCTCTGTCGGTTCATATCCATGACCAAACCCAGTTTGTGGCCATTGACTTTCTGTTACTGGTTGCCTACTGTTTTGCATTCAACTTTTACAAGCTCCACTCCAACATTTCTTTCCCAACTTCTCTGTTCCCCTGGTAACAAATACACAGTCTAACTCATGTGGACACAAGAGAGACATTTTAGCTGAAAAAAAAAAGAGAATCTAAAAAAAAAGGAGCTGCTGAAAAACAGAAGGAAAACTGACTGATCGAATGTCAGGGGACGGACCAACGACCAAGTGAGTCTTCGGTGTGTGAATGAATATATATGCTGCCTATATGTCTTAATGGGATGAAAAAGACAACGAGGCACAAGGCCAGAAAACCCTGATGGAGTTTGTGTATGAGCAGGAGAGAAAATCGCAGCATGTTTGTGTGCACGTGTGGAGTGTAAACATGAGGGATGGAGCTATTGTGTGGGACTGAAACAAGAGAAAAAGGGAGTGTGCCACACAGCCTGCAGCAAGACAATAGTAGGAAGGTTAGGTTCTTTTTTTTCCTATACAGGAAAGTAATATAATCTATGCTGACAGAAGATGTCAGTTTAGTACGATGGGCTGGACTCACTAAACTGCTAAGTGCTTCGTGCCAAAATCAACAGTATGTTCAGATCAGCAGAAGCCATGAGCATAATTGCCATCTGAACCCACTGACAGCAAAATGCTTTAAGTTTTAAATTTGTGTAGTTTTTATGACTCTGGTTTTGACAGCTCGCTCAAGTGGAGCAACATCTGCGACGGCAGAGACATTTGAACGTTATGTTGTCTTTTCAAACTACATCTGCTCTTGAGTTGTCCACTTCTACAGCCAAACAACAGAACTGAAATATAAATGCTTCAACGCTGCCCTCCCTTCCTAACACATCTATGATGTATTTATAAGCATGTGTACATATAAAAGTAGTAAATTTTATCTATAAACTAAAAATAGCATTGAAATAAATACAGTGCTTAGCACAAGAATGCAATCCCTTCAAGTTTTCAAAATTTTTATTACATTGCAACTACAAACTTCAATAAATTTTGCTGACATTATGCAGTATTTGGTAGATCAACACAAAATGCCAACATAGCGGAAAACACTGTAAAAACACAGAATCTTACAAATTACTTTTGATACATTTTCAAAGGCGTATATCTTACTACATTTGAAATCAGAAAACTAAGTAACTTTTTTGAAAAAAAAAAAAGGAGCTTGTCTTAAGTAAATAATTCCTTAATATTGATTTTAAGAAAGGATTAGTACCACTGGCAGATTTTCTTTCACCGATAACATTGGAAAATGTTTTGCTATAAGTTCTACGTAAGCCATAAAAACTCAGTTTGCATATACATTTCTTCCACTGGTTTGCTGCAGTCCCTTGATGACTTGGGCTAAATGCAAACTTATGGTTTTCTTTCAACAATGGACTTATTCTTGCCACTTTTAAAAAGAACCAGATTTGTGGAGCGTATGACTAATAACGGTCCTGTCAACATGTTATCCCATATGAACTGTTGGTCTCTGCAGCTCCTTTAGAGTTACCAGGGGCCCTGTAATTACCATGGTAAAAATCAGTCAAGTTCTGAATAGTCTCTGCAGGGTTTTGTATGGATCGCTGTAGCTGTGTTAACCAAGAATGTAGTGTACTCCCTATTGTGTGCAATAAGGAGTGGGAGTCTTAAGTGTGCAGAAAACCTTTGTAGGTAAAATACAGACTAGCCTATTAAGTTTAAATTGTACTTGTCATACAAAATAGCACAAAAACATCAATAAAACTGGTAACTAGATAATCTCATTCACTACATTTGTAGTATTGGTTCTGTTGCTGGTTTTAACATATTGAATTTTTTCAGTGCAGTATGTAATTATCAGCATTCTTTTATGTGCTTCTGTTTGTGTCCTTTTGGTTGTTTCCATTTCATGTGTACAAATAATCCACTTACCAGAAAACCCAAATACAAGGAGGACAACCAGATTCATCCTGAAGCTTTTAGATTATGAACCAAGAACCTACGTTTACCGTTTTGTGGGTGGCTTGCCAAATTGTATTGTAGGTTTTGCATATTATTTAAAAGATTTGTCTCCAACTATCCCTTACTTTGCTAGCTAATGCTAAGTTTTAGCGGCCTTCAGAAAAGTCTGGTTTGTCTCTTTAACTTGTTTTTGGCTTGTTCGTTTTATTTGACTTGTTTGACTGTGTAGTTAAAGTTTCCAATTTAATAATAATAATAATAATAATGAGATTTTGTGAACCAAACAGTCTGAATTTGTACTTAGAAGTATCAACAGAGCATATGAACTAACATGCAAATTCCTTCAAATGTTCACATTAACAGCGTAAGCAGGCTCTTACTGATATATTTGTTTACTTAGCCATTTGAAATACTGAAAAAGGTTATTGGTGTAACACTTGTTGACTTAGCCATGTAAAATATGGAATCCAAGAAAACTAAAATATGCAAAACGGAACTAAACTAAAGTTGTAGGGGGCCTCCGATGATGGCTGTTCATTATGAATCATCCATTCATCCGTTGTCTTTACTCACTTATGCTTGCAAGGTTTCTGTGGTGGGAATGGAGAGGCTATCTTTAGCAGTAATTGGGCGAGACGGGACAGGTCACTAGTTCATTAGAAGGGACACACCGGACAAACAGGCAAGGAGAAGCACTTTCATACTTAAGGGCAATTTAGAGATTAAGAGTAACCAGTTAAGCTAATGCACCTGAAGAGAACATGCACAATCACAATTAGAAAGACTGCAGACTGGGATCCTTTTGCTTCAAGGCAACAGTGATGGAAAGGCATGACAGTGAAATGCTCATCATTAAAAAACCTTTTCAAAATGAGTTTTAAATACTTGTAAATAGAGTGAACAACTTTGGTCACCATATTAATCATAAATGTAAAAGACAAAAAAAATCAGAGTAACAATTTCTTCAGGTAAGGTTAAAAGTACTATTTCTGTCCAAGTTTCTGTGTCTATCACACAGTCATATTCTAAAGGGCTAAGGGTAAAAATACATCCATTTTTAAATTAGCATATTTTTGCACAACAAAAAGCAATTTTCTTCTTTTGTTCTCCTGACAGTTTTACCATCCAGACTTTGGATTAACCAGAAATTTATCACTGGCAGAGAACAATTACAGCTCGGTGGAATGTGTCATTATACCTCATAAGTTTTTTCCAAGAAAATGAGGTCTGTGACAGACTGAATGTCTTTCATTACATTGTGCACATAAAGTAATGAAAGAGTTTGATCTGGAGCAGCAAGCGTTGATAAAACCACTATGTTCCCAGAATTTAACTATTGATCAAATCTGCTTACCAAGAAACACATACCTCATAGAAACAGGGATAACTTTGATGTTAATTACTTAAAAATTTGTGTGATTTCTATACAGTTACACAAACTCAACTGTCTTATAACCTGAATGAAAACTCACCAGTTTAAGAGCAAAGAAGAGACTGAGGAAAACTCCACAGCAGAATATGGAGAGGCCCAGCAGAGCCAGTGGCTGATACTGGCTGATGCAGGAGAATCTGCGGTACAGTGCCTCATTTTTGAGCTCCTGGTTATTCAGCAGGTACTTTCCCTTGGCTGGCATGGCTAACACTTCCTACAGAAACAAAGCAGGTGTTAACAAGGAGCTGCAGAACGCAGAAGTGTGTGTCTCCACTTCTTCCTTTGAGTAAGCACAACAAAGGTTTGCTATAAAAGGAAGCAAAAAAAATTACCAACCTTTATTTGGTAGGAGCGTGGTGCTAGCTCATGACAATCAAGTAAAACTTGTGTCTTTCCTTTGCCGTGGCATCCTTATTGTTTTTGTTGTCTGTCACAGCTTTGTTGTAGCTCCCTCCAACACTTGTTCCCTCCGTTTCTATCTCTCTTTGTCGCTTTTCCCTGTTGCTAGTCTTTTTTGTGTCTTTTATCCTCTATCTGGTGTTGGCAAGCAAGCCCGCCTCATCCTTTGCCAACTACTGTGCGTTGCTCCCGTCAGTGGGTTTGAGTAATAAAGCCCAGGGCTTGGAGACACAAAAGAGGAGGGAAGATTAAGCGAGAGGAAGGAGGAGGGTATGAAGGAAGAAGAGGGAAGAAAACAGGAGCTGACGAGGAGTGCAACAAAGGTCAGCAGAGCTCCGATGAGGATTAAGGATGTAACGGAGCAGATAGGTAGTCCTTACAGGCACCTGGAAGGAAAATGCAATAATAAGAACAACAGCATTTTAAAAGATTAAATAGTTTCAAACTTGACACTTCAAAGTCATAGATCAATATCTATCCTTCTTGTTCTGTGAAAATACAAAGAGGTGTTTTACGTAATCATTTAAATGTGTATTTACTGTTTATTTGACTCTTTAGCGGTCTGGTTTAAGAACCACGCACAGTACAAAAACAGCTCTGGTCAGTTATTGGGCATCATTTACGTTTCAGAGGCGCTGCTCCCATTTGAATGTCTTCATTCCTAAAGAAAGTGTTTTAGTTTTATTTGGTAATTTTGAATCAGAAAAAAAAAAAAATCAGCATTGGTCAAGGATCAACTTATAGTTGCAGCCACTATAGAGACAGGAGCTTCAAAATGGTCTCAGTTTCTCATCGTTTGGTAAGTAAAGGCAAAGAGTTACATTTGAATCACGCTGCAAAACCGATCAAAGAAACAATAAGAGGTGAAAACAGAAATAAACTGCAGAGACCAATTGCAGTTCAAAACAAAACGTCTCAGTACCATTTCCTGTTTCAAAATAAAAGCTCTTTCTTCTAGTTTAAATAGGCATTTCAATAAATTCTAATAATTAATTTACATAGCTGATTGTCTTAAGTTAACTCAGTCTTGTATGATGTTTGTTACTGTTCTTTAACAACTAACATTTTACAACAACTTGGCTTTATTATTTGACAGAACAGTATATATGCTGATGATAGAAACTTATAGATTTTTGTTTCTGCCGACATTAACCTTATAAATAAAGTCACTTACTGGGTCAAAAGAGACAAAAGAGAGTTTATTCTTTTAGGTCTTAATAACCTGAAATGTGTTATTTATCTCTTGATGAATTCACAGCTTCAACTTCATGAGCTTGTGAAAATCCAGACAAAACCATAAGGTATTCAAGTTAAGATATTTGCTTTACACCCTACAATCAACTCAAAATAAGCTCTATAAATAAAATTGAGCTGACTTCAGAACATGAGCAATCAAGGATTTACAAATTTAAATAGTAAAGCTACCCAAGTTAAGACTTTTGAATGAACACTCTCTTTAAATTAATTCAGGTTGAAAAAGTAAATCCGTACTCATTTTTAAAATGATTATTGTTTCCATGTTTTAACATACCAAGGTACAAATTATCAGGGAATATATGACTCAAGAGGACAGCTGTGAGAGTGAAATATAAATATCCGGACTGCTCAGGGAAGGAAAAAGCTTATTCATACCTTAACTACGCAACGGCAACAATAAAGCAACCCCTTATCTCTGTCTGTGGAAGGGTTTTAGCTCATCTCTGCCACAACGGTCAGCAGACACAGTCATGACTTCATCCACAAATAGGCCAGCTGCTTTGGAGTCATTTACCTAACAATACACAGTTGTGGAGTTACCACAGTCACAGTCACTCAAAATATTTTAATTTGCACTCAACTGAACTAACAAGACTAACCAACAAACCCACATATGTGGCTGCTTTGTGAGATGCATGAATCAAACTGAATTGGATGTAGCTTGTGAATTTAGACAAACTATCTATTATTACAGCTCACAAAACTAGAAAAATTACATCAATTTGACTACTAGGTCATAAATGAAAGTAAGCAGAAGTGTGAGCTGTGTCTAAACCATTTCAATGCCAAAGGAATATCTAGGACCACAAACAATGACGTATTTTATTAGAGCTTGGTGTGGTAGACCAAGACAAGGACTGAATTATTATGAAGTGGAAGGAAAATTACATATATCTGTTTTTTTACAAATAAAAAACTGAAAAGTGTGTGTTTATATTTAATCACTTGTTGTCTTTTAGCTTCAGATAAAATCCAGTACAATCAACCAACTTAAAAATTCATCTTACAAGTAAAGTCCAACTTCCAGTACAAATTCAGCTATTCCACGTAGCCACCAGAGGTTTGTTGGAAAACATTATTGAATAAACAACATGTAGGTATGTAGCTAGGTACTTTATTAATCCCCTAAGGGTAATTGTATTACAACAGTATCATCAAAGAAAGAGCGCATTAAGTAACTTTGGAGCAACTGCAGAGATCCACAGCAGTTTACATACAGCGTTTTCCACAAACGTGTCTAAACTGGTGTAGATTTTCAAGTTTTACAGGACATGCCAATCCTAAGTGGTTAGGTAGGAGGAAAATGGACTGTATTGCTTTTTGCCTCTCATTCAAAAGGCTTCTTCAGTTCATAAAATGGATTGGGAGTAGCAGGACGTAATTTGAGAACAGTCATACTTTTTGAGCCATTAAAGTGTCTAATGCATTTTCTCTTGTCCTTCAGTGGACTGAGTTGGATCCTTTGACATAAGTTAAGTTGGGATATCCACATGTTTGAAGAGCAGAGTTCTGATGACAGTTTATGTTCTACTGAGTAGACTCAAAAACAAGGTGGATTTTTTTGCAGACTTCAGTGGCAAGGCTTCAATCTCTTGCAATTTGTACAAGACAGCATTTAGTAAAGGCTTCCTTTTCTTTGACTTGGATTTTGACCCAGGTGTCATTCACATCTCTAAACCAGCATAATTTCCTTGATTTCTCTCAGCATTGACAAGGAAGCTGACCAGCGCATGACGGGCAGAAAACCTTTCTGAGGTGATTAAAAACAAGGAAAACAGAAATTCAACTCTAAACCTACAGCCAGAGCCACCACAGAATGGTTTAAGTCAAAACATATATTTGTGCTAGAACAATTTAGACCTACATCTAATTTAGAATCTGTTACAATAGACGATTTCCATCCAGTCTAAGTGACCTTGGATTGAAGAATGGGGAATCGTTTTATTCTCTTTATGTTGGAAGAGACATATCCTGTAATCGCAGTCAACATTGGTTCTAGATAATACTGACATGAATACATAGAGTCATGAATAATTGTCCTTCAAATTACATATATTCCAAATTAAATAAGCCAAAGTCTGTGGTTGCTGCATGAGAAAAATGCAAAAACGTTCAATGAGTAATAATACTCTCGTAAAGCACTGCTGCATACATCAAGTTTTAGTGGTAACAGAGTAAATAATTATATCCTTAATATTCTGTTGCATAGACAACAATCAAATTATAATAATATAAAAAAAAAATCCTTCCTTTACGTTCTTGTTTTTTTTAAATGAAGCGTTTGCTTTGTGCTCAATAGAGGACCACAATATACCTGACAGTCTGGGAGATCATGCTGGGTAAGCTCTATACGAGTAAACAAGGTGGATATAGATTGTTATAGATCGTCCTTATCTCTTCAAACAGCTAGAGCTCCATAGGTGCAACAGGTTCTCATAATTATGCTGAACTATCACTGAGCATCACAGCCACAGAAACAAGGACACTGAAGCTGCTTGTAGGGATGTAGAGATATCACTGAATCATTCAGAGAAAAACAACGTGAACTTCGCTCTGCTGTCAATAGAAAGCTCATTTCCTGCTCTCACTCTATTTCAGTGTGTGGAGGGAAAGGCACATCTTCATGTTTGTTTCCAGCATAGCAACTGTGACAGATGCTATGTGCCATAAAAACTGGGATACAAGAGGAGGAAGGACAAAAGACAGCAAGACAAAGAACAAAATTATGTTGAAACCATCGTTTGCTGTGCTTTAGCGTTTTAGTGATAAAATTCCCTGTGACCAAAGCAGTGATGCTCCACACCCACCTGTTGTCGTGTATTGCTAGCCAGCTGGCTGAAAATAAGCTATGACACTTTCCCCTCACTTAAAAGAAAGGTTAATCAGCAATTTGGAAGCATTTTAAATATTTCAAGCTAGTTATTTGAGCAGAATGTCAATAAATTAAATAAGAGACCCAGGTTTCAACCAGCCAACCAGGTTTCTCTCATTCTGCTATGATAAATTTTTTAACCTATAATTATTAAATGCTTCCAGATGCATCAAATGCTCTTATCACTTTTGAGTCATGTCTACACTGCAGATAGTCATCAAAAAATGAAAAAATGTGTCCTCATTTGAGATTTAACTTCCAGACCTAATGGAGTGCTGACTGGAAATCACCTCATGGGTAATAAACTAACAGAGATTATATCTTTAGCAAACCAGCTCCCAATTCAAAACCTTTTATAGAGAGCTGCAAATACAGATCTTTTTCCACAGCAAATCACTTTGCTTTTATGACTGTCTTTGTACTTGCATTCAATGAGCCAGGACAAAAGAGGACAAAGAGTGACCCTGGCCTCAAGAAAAGAAAAAAAAAAAAAAAGGATGAGCAAATGCATTTCCCAGTCTGTGCTGCAAAGTTCCAGGGTTAAAGGTGATTTTGGTAAAGAAAGGGCCAAGCAGATCCACCTAAAAACTTTGTGGAGTACAGAGGCAACCAGAGAGACTCACCAGATTAAATTTAAATTTAAATTCCTTAAATCAATGTCAAATTTCAATTACACTAAGAACTTTAAGATTTTACGGGTTTTGTTTTGGACAGATTAAATTAGCTAAAAATAATTCCAGATATATAACTTTATCAATTAAATATTTAAAGCAACTTAACTTGAAATATTGTAAAATGTGAATTCAGTTCATCTCGCAGAAAAAATAGTTACTTGACTACTAATCAGTTCACACCATTTTGTTTCCAACTAAAATGTCGCGGTTCTGGACAGTGAGGATTGTCAGGAAGCAGAAGATGCTCATCTTGCATAGATTCAGGATTCTATTTTTCAGACAACACTTTAAAGGAAAGAAAAGTAAAGCCAAACATGGCTATTCACACAATTCAGAATTATTGTAAACGCTGTTTACGTTATTGCAACGTAAACAACACGAGCATATACCTGACTGGCATTTCAGAAATCAACATAAAAATGTACTCTCATTCTGAAAATATTAAAAACAACATGGCATTCTGACACATTTTGTGCCTTTATTATCTATCAGAAAATGAGTATGCATTGTGAAACATGTGAATCAATGTAATTATCACTTTTGTCTGAGTGAACGGTACGAGAATCATCAAGGTGGATAATTTGGTAGTGATTTAACAAAATTACTCATGAATATCAAGTTTTTTGAAATCCACGTTTTTGGTTAATCTGCTAAATATCATTTTAAGAAGAAATAGGTCGCAGTGAAATAATGTCAATCAAATCCTAATTAAATCCAGTTATTTAATTCACCATAAAATCCAAATAAATGTAAGAAATCCTTTTGTTCAAGGCTCACTCGCCTCTTGATGCTGAATGCTTGATCTGATAGCATTAGATATTGTTTTTCTTATTAGTTGACCACTTGCAGTGACTCATACGCTCTGTTATTAACATACATCCTGGATAATTCAGATATGGTTACATGAGCCCAACAACAACCGCTAACACTTGATATTAAAATTTGCTTTGAGCTGTCAGGATGACAGATTTCACATAACATGCTCTGCAACAAGTGTCAACAAGTCAACAATAATGTTCAACTTTTATCTCCAGCTTAGAAAACAATGGGAAAAAAGGAAAATAAAACAAGATGCTTAAATCCCAGCTAAAGTAACGGATGTAGGGAACAGTCAAGATTTTACACTCTTCATAAAATCGTCATTATGTGCCAGGGATACATCAAAAGCATTACACAGGCTTAATGGGTGTGGCGGGACTTTAATATCCACAAAATGTGTTTCTCATGTTTACATCCATATAAATTGGAATTTTATATGCACCAACTTATTAAATGAGACAGGAAAAACAGTTACAGTAGCTTAGTACCAAGCAATGATTGGTACATTTAATTATTTTTAGTTTATGTGACTTAAATATTTAGCTGAATATATTTCATTATTTTTTAATCGGTTTGCAGGACAAATATCCAGGTCAGAACAGGTTAGTATTTTACAGCCTCCTGCAATCCTGCAGCAAAACAAAAAAAAAAATCCTTTCTATAAATAGAAGACTGATCTATGTACAGCAATGCACACTTGTGGATTAGATTATCATACCCTGCCCCTAACCATGTCTCCTCCTTTCTCCCAGTACTGGCTACTGGTATTAAATTAACTGCATTCACCAGAAGAAGTGACTTGCACCTAACAATATTACCAGGATGCTATTTCAGCAATGATTTAAGCTTTAAATGCCTCTGCTTATAATAAATACAGGAAGTGCAGAAGAGAAAACAGTACTTGGAAGCTGTCCGTTATTGGTCAAATGTTTCACATGCACTTATATATAAATCGCGCAAAGGCTGAAACTGCTGCAAGTGTACCCATCTGTTTTTCTGCTTGATACAAACAGCGGGTAAAAATAGGAGATTATTGGTTTAAAAATACATAGAATTTTAATCTAGACATATCAGCCAAGGGACAAATCCAATACTGAAATAGCCCTGATCAAATTAGTCTGAACCATTTCCTTCTCATATGCTGTTTGGATTTAAAAACACCTGCACTTCCTCAAAGGAAAATGCCACCCAAGTCATATTCAGAACAACACTTAGTGTGACTGTCACACGGCTCAAAAGGTAATAAACTGGTATAAATGCGAATGCAAATTCAAATAAATTACTGTATATAAATGGTTATTATAGGAATGTCAGTTGTCTCAATATAGTTCAAAATTAGGATATTATTACAATAACAAAAATATTTCGGCTTATTTTCAGCTTAATTTAGAATAAACCGTACAATTTTAATAATGAGCCCAGAATAACTTTACTGTAATTAGCATACCATCATAAAACATACAACCATACTTAAAAAAAAAAAAATCAGAACATGTGTTTCGATGAGGCTCGTTTGTCAGATTAAAAGTAGATGTTGAAAATAACACACTTTTCATTAAACTCATATTTTTGTATAATTTTTTTTAATGCATTCTAAGCTGAAATGTGTTTTCATTAGCTGTAGGCGAATATCATAATTAGCAATTTGAAAGCCTTTCAGGATGAAGGGCTTTCAGTTTGAACAGATCTTTGTGAGATGCCTTTCAAAGTTATGTGTGAAAGGCTTTCAAACATCAGTTTATGTGCAAAAATAAGAAAAAAGGTGAAACAAAGTTCGAATTCTTTGGTTATCTCACTCAAAAGATCCATATGCGTGTCATTGTGCAATAACATATGTGAGTCAAGATGGGTTAAAAAAGGGAGAAAACATATCAGCACAGTGCCACCCTAGCAGATTAGGGTGATAATATAGGTAGAGTAAGAGTTATGGGAATTTAGGTTACTAGACAGAATGCATCAAAGTTATTCAGGTGCAGCACTAGCAGAATGCATTGCTGCAGCCTCACTGCCTCTTCTGACCCCCAGGTGCAGAGGTCAGACATGCAGCTGCAGTACAAATCCTTCCCATGTCAAATGTAACAAAAGAGACACAGAGTGCCGTGTATAAGTGTTCACTGAAGAAACATCTTAGGCCTCTTGGCTATTTCTCCGTCATTTTAAGAAGACAGGCATGTTTTAGTACGTCTTGGGTTTCATCATGTGTTTTATCATCTGTTCGACTGACAGAGCTCTGTCACTCGAACAGAGCTCTGTGAGATGTTAAAATAATATAGCTTTGTAACTTAACTTAACTTTGCTGTAAAGTTACAAAACCTTATCCCTGACATTTGTGGCGTTCCATGGTCCTATTGATGTGTGTTTACTAATATTCTCTGAAAAAATACCTTTAAGGTTTATAGAAAACAAGAAAATTACATTAAACACAGGTGGATTCTTTAGTTAATTCAGTGACTTTAGAAGACAATTGACTGCGAAAGATTTCATTTAGACGTTAAAGACTAATTAACACTGGACAATATATTGTGAAAATGAAGTTGAATTTTACATACGGCAATATTTAGTCAGTCGGACAGGCAAAAGATGTTCACACCAGACCTTTCCCAAAGTGCTTAAGGAAGCACAAATGAGAAAAAGGAAAGCAGAAAATAGGCATGTATTGCAATATTTGCCAATATTACCACCAGCACAAGATTTTCTTATTTCATGTAGCCCTACGCATGATAAAAATGCACACCCGATTGAAATGAAGAATAGACACAATCTGTTCCAGCAACAGGGATCATTGTTTCCAGCTGATGTCACCAGCCACATCCCTGATTCAGGTTTCAAAACGTACCGCACTCTTCCCCATAACACTGGAGCAAATGGGCGCCTTTTTCACCACCACCCATAAGAAAAAACCATAATTATTCCTCAGCAGTCCAGCCAGCTCACTACCACTATCCCGCTCAGAAAACCTCAACATCTGAAACCAGTACAGCAATGGGAATGTTTACGCAGCTACAAAGAACCTAATGCAGATATCATGCAGCACTGCTTCAAAAGAAATGGATGATAGCTTAAGGTCAGTGTGATGATGGTAATTTTCCAGACGACTATCAAACTCGGGCTGCTGACAGGGCCATCTGGTGCGTGTTTCCCACAATCTACTCTTATATCTAAAGTTAAATGTTTTCATAATTCATAGTGCGCATTGCACTGGTTGATTTCTGTCAAAAATAGCATGTTGTTAATGACTTTAAAAGCTGAGGCTAATAATAAGAAAAGTTAAATTTGCACAGTACATTACAGCTACATGGTTTTACAATCAAAATAACTTCTTCTGAATTTCTGTGACAGGCAGAAAAGCGATGGAGTCATATATGTAGCCCTTCTGTTTGTCTCAGACTTTACAAGGTTACTGTATTTATTCTAACCAGTGAGAAAACCAACTCGGTGGTAAACATTAGTCATCAGCAGCGTCTACCCCACTGTTACCGACAGTAACAGAAAAAGGGGTGAGTTGACTGTGATCAGATAGTGGTACGTTACATAAATTTACATCAGTGGGTAGAAAATGTAGCAGTGATAAAAAGATGTTTGAGATTTTGGACAGACAACACAGTTATACATTTAATTCAATCTTTTGTTTGGTCTCAGATAACTGTTTGTCAGTGGATGTGCTTTCAGAAGTAATGTTAGCATGATGCAACGTAAGAAACATCATGAGTTCAAAACAGCCAAAGATTATTTATTCTAAATAGAAAGAAAGTCCATATTACTAACCTTATCTTTAACATAAATTAAAATACTGTTAAATATATGTGCGTATTCTATTTTCTGTACTAAAAATATATATCAATATCACACAACTGGTAACTGAAACATCACTAAAAAATTAAAACATACCTAAGAAGAGAGAATCTCAAGTCAATGGTTTACATCAGCCCAGCAGCTTCTGTTTCTGTACATGAAATAAAATACAACAAATAAACCTAAACTAGCTGCAGAGAAAGACAATGATATTCCAGTTAACAGTTGTAAAATTAAACACAGCTGAAACACACAACATTAAATATGATAACAAACAAAAGCACATACAAAACATGACAGAATTAGACATAAAATCTTGTATGCAATTAAATTTGTCTAAAACATATGTTAAAATATAATACTTGTGAAGGAAACATAGAGCTGACCCTAATACATACCACAGTTACAGACAGCAACAGAAAAAGTGGATAAGCTGACTGTTACTGGTTGCTATGGTAACCACTAACTGCTGAGAGTAATATAAATTATGTAACAATAAAAGAAAAACAACTTTTTGACTGCACTATATAAATTTGAAGAATAAATAAACCAAATTTGTCAAACTTCACATTTGTTAAAACATTAAAATAAAACCCAGTTACACATATTGTCAAATAACAGACGCTGACGGGCATGAAATTGTAAAGCTACAGTGCAATGCAAAAGTATTAATAACTGCTCAACTTACACATTTTGTCATGCACCAAACGTTAATTTACTCTAATGGGATTTCTTGTAAATACCAGTAAGAAATAGTGCAAAAACATTACCCAGTCTTAGAAATTAAATTGTTAAAACGCTACTGGATATAAAATTTGCATTCAAGTTCCACCCAGGACACAAAATACCATAACTTCAAAAACCTCGGCTGAAAATGTTGTAGAAATGTTGTTCAATGTTGTAGACGCTACATTGTCTACAACATAGGTACACGTGTAATTTTTGTGAGACATTTGCACAAAACGCAAAATAATTTTAGATTCTTCTAACTTCCTATTAGTTGCATAATCAACAAATCTGAAAAGAAAACAAATATTGACAAAAATTCAAAAGAATGTCGAGAGAGAAAACAACAAATACTTGAATGCCTGTTTTCACTATGTATTCTGATATATTTGATGGCTGAAGAGAAAGCATGTTTCAACATGTTCCCAACCTGACTGATCACTCTATTTGAGCAGACTTACTTGATTTCCTCCTCAGAAGTCAACTCTGCCAATTCAGTAAATCGCACACAAAGAAGATTTTGCTCTCTGGCTATAGAGACGCAGAGTAAAACCAATACTGCACACCGACCTGAACACGCTGTTTCCACTAGAAAATATGGTGGTGACATGGGGGATTTATTTAGTGATCGTGTTTCAGTTTTTTTCTTCACGAAGTTTCATTTTATTTGCAGAAACTTTTGGAGATGCTTTCATTGCTAGAAAACAGGAATTTTGATTTAATACTGCAGTTGAAGGAGACATGAATCCTTGTAACCACTAGAAAATGCTTACATAATTCATGTAAAGCTTGTGGGTGAGAAGCCAAGAATTATTCATTCTTTCTTAAAACATCTGCGCTGAGGGGGAGTGGATTTTGCTGAATGAAACACAGACTATGACAGTAAAATTTCAGTGGTAAAGTAATAAACTGATTAGCATGTGCTTCATTGATGCATTTTATTTGTTTTAGTTTTTTTTCTGTCTTTAACAACAACAAACAAAAACCAAACCTCACCCAGCCCTGAGGAGTAATCTTAAACGAGTCATCAGGGAAACTAAATAAAATTTATTCCAAAACAAAAACATGTCACTTCATATCACATATGTAAACTTATAGGATATGACTTTTCACTAGAATATTATCAATAGATGATCACATTTTGATGCACTGAAAACCAGACACCTTTGTGAAATGCTTATGACTGCTAGTTAAAAGATTTGTTAGATAAAAAGCTCTGCAAAGAAAAATAATCCATGTGCACAATGGGGGGAAAAGAAATGCTGACTGCATATTCTTAGCGCTGCATGGCACGCCACAGTCCAAGCCTTCAATTTAAAATCCTGCAGCAGCAGAGAGGTCGGACGGTCAGAGTGACGCAGGGCGAGCATACAGGGATCTCATTACCTCAAATGTCTTCCGAGAGCCATGGATGACTACACTGAATGGTAGCTGAGGATTCAACTAATAGCATTCTGGTTTTCCCATGAGTGTCTTTAACAACCCTTTCAAAATTTGTAAGCCCACACTTTGTTTCATGTACTTGGCATACAATTTGTGTTCAGCTAAGCTTCTGAAACGCACCCAGTGATGGTCTTTATGTTGTTCATGCCAGTTATTGGATCTCAAAGGAAGCTTTGTGTGAGGCATGGCGAAAGTTGCACGTTTTGAAAAAGCCATTCCCTGTGTTTTGCCGCCGTGGGCCAAGGAATGTGAATGAAAGCGTCACCGTTGAGAAGCAACACAGGAATATTTTTACACACCAGTACCTTTTCCAGGATTTCTGTGGCTGAGTGGGAAGGAGAGGTTTTTGGCAAAGCTGTGTGAAAGCAGGGTTACTCCTACCGAGCATCTGTCTGCAGGCTCACACAAAGGAAATTGCTTGAAAAGACTTGAGTTTCACTGCTGCCCTTCCCATATATGAGTCACAGTCTGACAGTGCTGTACACATATTTAAGTCAACTGACATGCACCAAAAAGAAAAGGATAACCAAAAAGTGAAATTCTTGGAGTTTAGACAATGCCAAAGAGTGTCTTGTAAAATTATTTGTTACTCTTAAATGTTTTCACATCTCATCGCCATACATCTAGAAATTTTTATAGCACATAATTATGAAGTGAAAGGAAAAGAATGCACAGTTCTGAATTTTAAGGGGTGTATCTGTGTTCAGCCCCATTGACTCAATACTTTGTTCAACTTCCTTTTGACGTAATTACAGCTGCAAGTCTTTTAAAAAGTATCTCCACCAGCTTTTCACATCTAGAGGCACTCCACAAACTTGTCCTGAATTTAGGTATGGACTTTGACTAGGCCATTGTTATATATAAATTTAATTTAATCTAAACCATTATGTCTTTTACCCCATCTTTAACAGTCTGCTTCATCCACCTTCCTCTTCACTCTGATAATTTTCACTGCCCCCTATGAAGAAGAACAATCCCATTGCATGATGCTCCCACCATCATGTTCCATCATGGGGGTAGTGTTTTTTCTGCTGCTTGTATGATGCTGCCTAAAGTTCAGAAAGTTTAATTTTGGTCTCCTAACACCATAGTTCCTGTTTTCACAAGTGTGACACATTACCAATATAGTGAAAACTGGCAGACTGATTGGCTTCCTCTCAACAATGTCTTTCTTCTTTTGTGGAGAAGAAAGATTTGTGGAGCTCACAGAACAGCTGGATTTATACTTAGTGTGTGACTTGATTAAAACCCTTACCTGAGTTAATTCTAGAGTATATAATTAATTAATATTTTAATTAAAAAAAATAGATCAGATGCATTAAAATTATGAATGTGTTAAAATATACTAAATTAAATAATTGAGACTAACTTGTTAAAGTCTCTGCCCTCATAATTAGGTTTATTAATTATGTGACTTCTGAAGGTTACTAGTTGACTGGAGTTACATGCCACACTTCTGACGTTTTCCTTTGTAGAAATATTTGAAAACCATTAACAGCAACAATGTATGACTTTTATGACACAAAGAATTGTGAAACAGTTTCTGTTCTACACACAGGTTTTTGTATTGCCAATGCTGACATATAAATTTTGGATGATATTTAAGATTTATATCAACATCTAATATTTGTTTATTCTGATATGCCTTTTGCCATCTGTTTTTTATTCTGACACATTCTTTGTCTACAAAGTAGTTGAAGGAGTAACAGCATCACACTGTCACTACAGATGCCGCTGGAAGAAGCCACCAGAAGAGGAGTATTGTTACAAAGAGATGGTAATAACCAAACGTCAACAACAAAACTCATGTAGGTTAAAGTTTTGAAATTATGCTCAGCTGGGAACAAAAGCCCCAGAGTGCCAAGAAAACAACCATTACACTATTATACCACCAGCAGCACAGGCAGCAGCAGCCAGAACTGTTGATAAAAGTCAGGATGGATCCATACCTTCATGTTCTTCACACCCACTTCTGTCCCTACCATGTGAATGTTGCAGCTTAGATTCATTGGATCAGGCAATGTGTTGTCATTCAGTTCAGTTGTATCTGTGAGAATTGCAGCCTCAGCTCATGACAGATGTGGCATCTAGAATTGCCGACTGCAACTGTGGCCTATTTCCTGCTTGACTTCCTGTAATACAATAGATGATAACCTGTATACCTTTGTTGTTGCAAGTGGATATTTAAGTTGCTGCTACTTTCCATCATCTAAAAACCAGACTGCGTACTCTCTTCTGACCTCTGACATGAACAAGGTACTGTCATCCACAGAACTGTCACTCACTGGATATTGTGTATATTTCTCTATTAATGGAGAGATGTTGAAACATCCATCCAGCTCATCTGGTATCAACAATCACGGCATATTTAAAATGACTTTGAAGCCCTTTTTTTCTCCCCAGACATGAAGCTCTTGCCTGATGTCTGAACTTCAGCCAGTTGTCTTCCCAGGTTATCTAAAATGAACAAAATAACAAAAATTGAAATTGAGAAAATATTTTTGATAACTGAAATAAATAAAAATGGTAATTAATGGGGAAAAACTATAACTAACTACCTGGAACTAAATCGTGCATTTATAAAACTTTCTATTTAATAACATTTTGAACTTGACTTTTTGTGAAATTGATTTTTTTTCCCCACACACGCAGTTTACATCAGTTGTCGGCAAATTACAGCAGTCCGTAGTCTTTCTGCCGAAACTTACGCCAGTCTGCAAAATGGCAACAGCAAAAGTTGAGATAAAATGCCAGAGTCAGTTGTTCAACAAGAATTTAATAAAAAATTTTAATTGATAAGCCCATTCTATGTACACATTATCACAATACTTTGACTTTTTTGAATTCTGCACCTAAAAATTAACCAAAGTGTGAAAAAATTGAAAACTACTACTATAACTAACAAGAAAATACACTTAAACTAAACAATATTTCACTGACAATAACGAAGAACAACTAGAAAACCCATTCTAAAAAGTAATTAAATCTAACTGAATTAGACACAAAGTTCACAACAAAATAAAACTGCACTACAAAACCCAAACCGAACCGTTGTGTTTTCGTTGCATCTACATGTTTAAATGCACTGAGGTGATGCCAGGTGATTGGCTGACCTGCATTTAGTGTCAACAAGCAACCGAATAGATGTACTTAAAACAGTTGCCGTGAGTGAATCATCACTATCTGTTACAAAAAGAAACCAACACAGGAACTTCTTATCAGTACTTGGATTGCATCTGAAACTAGTTTTGAGTAAAAGCAACTTTTCCATCGCCAACCAAAGTTCAGTTAACTTACTGGCAGTCTGTTTTCTGACATCCCATAATATTAATCCTGTTCAATTTAATGCCCATGCATCTCTACATGCCAAACATGTTTACAGAGTTGTAGAAATACAACAAGACAACCTCGCAGCCCTTTATTCCAAATACGCTCACATTCATGCAATTTCTTACAACATGAAACAGAAACAAACAGACAGGTGCTTTTTCAGCTCACTTGCTATTACGGAGAGGTGCGATTGCCACAAAGAGCAAAAAAAGGCCATTTGTTGGTGTGCACTGTTTATTAAAATCCTGTAAGGTGAGAACTTTAACAAAATTGTGTTGTGTGTATGAGTACCAGTTTGCCAAAAGATGAGCTCATTTTTTTGTTTTTACTTTCATCGCTCTTGGCTTTTTCCTTCTATCATAATTTGCAAGTCTAAATGCTTTTTCACAGATCTGAGATGTCAAAACAGCAGCCTGGTGTTCAGGGTTCTCAAGCAAAGGCAGAATATACCCTGCAACACGCACTTGACCGCACAGCATTTCACTTCCTTGGTAACTGTGACTCATTTCCCTAACAACTCTGCAAGGACAGCTTCACAAAAAAGGAACCTGTAGCCAGTGCACAATTAGTCACAGATGGATGCTACAAGAAAACAAAATACCTCTGGTTTTAAGCTGACAGGAGAAACAGTGAATGAAGCACAGAAGTAAATGAGAACAATCTGTCTGTTTTTATATCGTACAATATAGTTCTACTCTACAGATTAGTAAAAGAACATCATGAGACAAATGGAATTGTAAATGCATTATGCAAATTATCTTTTTTTTTTTTTTACAACACTCAAAAGACAAACAGGGTACACGAGCTAGCCTCATCACTGGAGTAGCAGTGTTTTCAGGCTATGAGACATCTGAGCCCACAGCTTTGAGATTCCCCACTGAACATCAGAGTCCCAGCTGCCGACAGCCGAGATCTGCAAAACACTTTCATAAATGATCTGTGTGAGTGAGGTTTGAATGGCAGACACCTGATCCTTCCAGGAAGATTAGATTAACTTTCATTATGGAGAAGTTTTAATTGAAGGGGAAGATATTAACTGGGTTTCATTTCCTTATTATTTGGTGTGGATTTATTACATATGCACAATTACTGGCAAATTTAAGTAATATTTGCATCAAAAAAAGTGAGAGAAACCTTCCAGATACTTATTTTTTAAGGTATATTTTTTTATTATAGCAAGTGGAACCAGAGCAGGTGTACAGTGTTGCAACCTCAGGCACCTGGCAAAGCTCCCTTGGCTCCTGGCCCTCCCATACGTCTTGACAGCTGCTGTCAAATGCTGAGCAGCGTCAGAGGAGTTTATTGTACTTAAATATTTATCTGACTTTTTTAATAAGACCAGTTTATTTTTGGTTGTTTTGTAAAATAATCTTTATTTGAAAAAGTAAAACTCAGAAGAAATTATCAAATAAAATTTTCTGAAGAACAGGAAACTCAAGAACTGTATTGTTTCTTGTTTTTTGTCACTTCTTTAATTAAATGTACTTCAGCCTTTTCATTTGTGTTTTGTAAAAGGTGAGGCCTCTAAAATTAGTTGAGTTAAAGACGAAGTCTGAAAACTACTTCACTTGGGAATACAAGTCTTTTTGCCCATCCTTTGAAGAGTAGCTCAAGCTCAGTTGGATTAAGTGGGACAATGTCTTTCCATCAAGTTTTACCAGCTTTACTGTCTCTGCTGGAGAACAGAATCTCCAGAGCATAATCCTGCCACCACCGTGTTTCACTATGGGGAAAGTGTATTCAACTCATAGTGCTTTCTGTTATCCATAAAATTCAAATTTCATCTCATCTGACCAGAGTTCCTTTCTACACTTATTTCCTGGGTCACCAAACAGTGCTCTGCATGTTGTTTCATAACCCAACTCTGCTTCAAACCTTCCAACGATGACCTCTCTGCTGTGACCCTTGATATTTATAAATCTGGTTGTTTACGTTCTCCAACAAGTTTTCACAAATCACAAATAACGTAGTTTTGAAGGCATTCGGTTGCACCGGATTTTCTTTATAGATGTATGAGAGAAAAGGGTTTAAATAAAAATACACACTGTATTTTTCAGGTATTTATTGCTACTTTGTGATGATGTGTCAAGTAAAATCCTAGATAAAATACAATGAAGTTTCAGGTAGCAACAAGACAAAATGTGAAAATGAGGTATGAATACTTTTCTAAGCACTGTAGTTGCACACTGACTCCCCTGAAAACCACAGCGCGTTTATCAGCTTGGCCCTGAAACTGACGCCATGTTTAGAAGACTATCTTGGCCCCGATACTCCATCAACCAATGATACACCATAAGCTGCTTCTTTCCGACTCAAGAACAGAACTGTTCAACAATCGGACTAGTCCTGTGGCTTTTGGAAATTATAAACACAACAAGCAACACTTATTGAAGAAACTGTTTTAAAAGATCATTTTCACAGCGAGTAGAAAGAAGAACCACATCAATGCAAGTAGCTCAGATGAACCTTCAAGTTGGAGGAAAATGGCAGACAATAACTTACCTACCAATAAAAGCAAATATTTCAGAAGCAGTTGTTAGTATAAACCCTCTCTAAGCTGACAAATAAATAAAAACACACGTATTGAAAGGGAAAACAACAAAAGATTTAAATGGCCTCCATGATAAACCTCAGAAGGTTAAAGTAATTAATCGAGATGAATTGGTTATTGAGATAACCGTCAACTAATTTAGTAATCTATCAATTGTTAACTGGAGTATGCAGACTCAAAAAAAGCAAAGAACAACATGCTCAGGACACAAAACTGCATAGCTCTAGAGACCACTTAAAATGATCGGTGTCTCTGATTTTACTTTTTATAGGTATTAGTAAAATGAACATTGTTCTTTTATTCCATGAACTGCCGACGACATGCCTTTGAAATTCAAATTCAAACAAATTTAGTATTTGCAGAAAATGAGAAATGGTCAAAATCATAAAAAAAGATGCAGTGCTTTCAGACCTTAAATAATGCAAAGAAAACAAGTTTGTATTTGTCGAGAAACAGCAATACTGATGTTTTAACTCAGGAAGAGTTCAGAAAACAATATCTGATGGAATAACCAGGAAGTTTTCAATGGGGTCCAATGCAGAGATCTCTTCATTTTTTTCCAGAGCTGCGTACATAACGTATCTTACATTTAGGATTTTTTTGTAAATATTTCCAGTTTCTCAATTGGCATTGTTGTAGCCTCACCTGGTTCTAATTCTATTCTAAAAAAAAAAAAAATCTCCTTGTGAAAAGTACAATATGTGTAGAAATGCTGAAATAAATAAATATGTTCGATTTATATTAATAAAAAAATACAAATATTTATAACAATTATTGTAGTTATTAAAAATGTTTTAAGACAGAGAAAATGAAAAATGAGGATTCTTAGTTTTCTCAAAAAATATTTTTAAAATCCCTCCAATGTACAATAACAAGCATTTTTATCTCCAAAAGCTTTCTTGGAGGAGTAGGTGAGTGTTTGGTTGTGTAAGGGACAGCAGAAGGAGAGGCTTGCCCAGGGCTCTCAGTTGTTCAGTAGTTGTATTTTTAGTGGCTCCCTATTGTAATCCAGATTCAAACTGACTCCATGCCTAAATCCATGCCTTTTCTACCAGATCCACCACTAACGCGAGAGTCAGTGGTAGCTAATAACTCATTAACCAGCTTAGCCCAACGAGCAGCTTGTTGAGCCACTGAAGTGTCTACAAGGCTGACTCTGGCATGTAAATCCTGCATGTTTGTCGAACACTGAATGCACATCCACAACAATGAAACTGCATCAACACACTTCAGCTCAACTGAACGAGTTTAAAACACCTACCTTTACATCTGCATAGCCTGGAATTAAATAATTACAAATGCACCTATATAAGGTGGGAGGTGAATTACATCTTTAAACATAAACTCCAAATTCCCTAAAATGATAGAGATTATTTGTGCTTTAAAGCTATCGGCCAGATGTACAGCAAATTCCTCTTTTGCCAGTACAGTGTCCTTAGTTACTAATGTCTTTCACAGGTAAGTTTTTCATTTCTGCAGTGATTTCTGCAAACTCTTCGATTCAATGGCACTTCTCCAGATGGGGTGCTCTCACAAGCGTTACATAATGTCCTTGAATGATAGCAAGCACAATACTCTGGATATGAAATGGGGAGAAAGAGAGAGCAAGACACCCACACAGTTGCACCATCCGCTCTCAAACATTCACAGGAAGAAAGCATCGGCTCACACTGGCTGCAGGGTGTTTCGGCATGGCTCCTGATCAAGAAGTTTGACACAAAAGGTCACTTCACACAAATCTGTTTGGCACAAAGCTTTCTATCAGCAACATGCTATGTAATGCCATTACATTAAAGGGATATTAAGCACTTTGCATTTGATTATCCTTTCAACAAATCATTTTGAATCCTTCAAGTGTAAATAATTTGTTCTACTTCAAACTGTAATTGTATCAAAATTTGTTTTAATCACACAATGCTAAAGGTAGATCATTTCGAGGAGCTGTGGGTGGGGAAGTTGCCCAGGAAATGGAAAATTTTCTCCAACAAGGTGAAGAGGTATTCCTCTAATGGCACTCCAAAGCAACCCATGTTGTGCTGCAGCTCTTCAAATGACTAAACTTAGACTGCATTCTTTTCTAGTCTTTAAAAAACAGCATATAAGACTGAATAATGATCAAGATGACAGTGAATTATTGTCAGTCTAGAGTAATATAGCAAGAAAATGAAAGCTGAAGAACTATGGCTTGTAAAGAACAAATATAAATCGGTTTACAACAGCGGCATCTATTTTTGACTTTCCATCAGCTTTCCCCTTTTGTCTAAGTTGGAAAAATTATTTCTGCCCAGCACAAGCTGCAAACATTTCACCAAAAAACTGCAATTAAAAGTCTAATAGCGGCACCTAAATACACAACACATTATGTGGAAGGTATGCGGAGGGTTGCTGCACAAAAAAACAAACTAGAATATTAATCAGTAGAAACTTCACTTCATGCTGCTTGTTTTTCCACTATTCTACTGAAGCAAACACACCCTTTATGAGTCAAGTATTAAGTCAATAAATAGTTTTAGTAGAAACTGCTGACAAATCTTTGTCTTATTTTGTCTAAGTATCCATTGAACTTTTGAGTAAAATACTTGACTATTGTCTCATCATTGCCACAAAGTGTAAATGTATTTTAATTAAATGGGAGGAAAATACTAAAAGGGGTTTCTCACAGTTTGTTAGATTATACCCTAGATTAGGTAAGAAGGCATTGTTTTCTTACGTAATCTTACATAGATTAGGTAAAAATATTATTTTTAATCGAGACAAAAGAAAATTAGTTGGTCAGAGTAAAAGGGGGCTACATACAAATGTTTCACCTTTCAGATTTTTACTTGTAAAAACATTTCTTTAAATCATGCTTCCTTTTCTGTCACTTGACAATCATGCATTGCTTTCTCTTGATCACAAAAAAATCCAATTTAAACAAATGAAGTTTATAGTAATGTGACAAAATTTTTAAGTTTAATGTGTATGACTTTATATACTTTTACTATTAATAAAGCATTCAGTTTTTGTGTTTGCAACATGACCGAGCAATCACTAACAGGGTTCTATTTATGCCTGCATACTCACGCTCACATAAGAGGCATCCTCGAGCACAAGATCTACACAGAATATTCTGGCCATGCACCAGTTGTTGGTCTTTAATTATAGTGTCCTACCATGGCTCCTCCTGGAACCTCAGCCAAAATTATAAAGCTATCATTAAAAGTGCACAAGGTGTTAACGTAGAAACACGTAGTCCAAGTAGAAAATGTTCATGCTTGTTTGAGCAAAAAAAAAGAGAAAGGCTCTTATCTAGAAAAAAAGAAACAATGTCAAAAAAGAAAGATGTGTCCTAAAGTAAGGTGAAACACAATACTATTGGAAATATTACAATAAATATCTTCTGAAAAGCCAGTAAAAGTTCTTGAAACAAAAATTTTAAAAATGGTAAATGCATAAATCCTATAATCTTTTGTACAAAAACAAACTTTTTCACTTATAAGCTGTAGCAAATTACTTAAATGCATCTTATCTTAATCACAATTCAAGACAAATACAGACAATTTGTTAAATAAATAATGAAAGATGTTGACTGTTTCAGTGTTTATTTACGGAATTAATGAAACATATGGATTTACCTACATGAGTCAGTGGGCGGAGATACCATAACTTTAGTGATTATGAATTACCTGTCCAGGTTAACCAATCACATTCTTGGGTGTTTTAATGAAACACTTTTTCACAGTGCAGTGCAGCACAGGATCCATAATACGATTCAATAAATATATAGAAACATTTTCACATATACAGTTCCATTTCATGACTTTTGCACATGAGGTACTAAAATAACTATAATCATTATTTATTTATCTAGCTGTTTGTTTATAAAATGTTTTTATTTACTGTTTTACTTATATTTTTTCACAATTATTTTGTCTGTAGGCCTTTTGCCACATAATAGTTAAGAGACTTTAAGCCTAGAGGAGCATTAAAATGCTTACTCACAGATTCCAGTGGATAGTTTTACCAGAGGAGATAAGTCTCCCGCCGATTTGATGACGCCAAACACAAACACCTCTGAACCTTGAGAGAGCTTAGACAGTCAGTCGCAGTGGCATCCTCCTCATTTCTGTTATTTTTCTACAGCAGGACGTCATTCTACAATTTCACTTCACAATACAGAGTGAAGGAGGTCCTGGGAGTGAAAGATGAAGAGAGGCATCACCCAAAGTGAAGGTCATGTGCTCTCGACGTTCGATGGCCTCAGATCTGAGGTGAGGTTGGGCTCCTTTTAAATACATCAAACAAACTCAGTGGAGGGAAAACAATCCAGGGAGCTTTGTGTAACAACGACTTTCTCTGACCAATAATTCAATCATTGCTGGTTTTGAAGCTGTGTTTATATCCATAACTCAGTGTCAGAACTAATTTTGAGAAGAATGATTGTAGCTAAAAGGAGACAGTTTGTTATTTTAGGCAATATTTAGCTGTGCAAAATCCCTTTGATTGAATTCAAAAATTTTTGTAACTAAAATTGCTTTAATAAGACTCTTAATGACAAGCATCTGTAGCATGTTTCCCAAAGGTTGTGCTAAAGAGTACATCTCTTCCTAGAGGCAGTGGACTCAAAGCTAATGAGGTCAATTAGTCCCTGGTGCATTGAGAGATTAGCACCTAATTCACTAAGAGGAGCCCTTCTCATTTCAACCCTGTAGAGGAGAAGAGGGGATGAATATAAATAGTGATTAACAAAACGAGGAGATTGGAAAAGAGGAATCGTCAGTCCTTTGAGGAGCTAAAAGCATGCAGAAAGCATAATGATGCCAAACGACTATACAAAATGTATATGAAGACTTTTTCAAAATATTTCTCCGCCTTGAACTTTTCAATGTTTTCTCAGTTTACAGTGTATTGATAGACCAACACAAAGTAGTACATACATCATAGGAAGATAAAAATATAATGCATGATTTTCCATAAACAACTGAAAAGAGTTCAGAAAATTATTTACCCTAATTTTCTCTAATGCTCTTTATTAAAATCCAGTGTGACCACCTGCATGCAACTTAATTTCAATAGAAATCCAGCAGTTCTATGAAGGCCTCAAAGGTTTGTTAAAAATCAGTCAACAATCATCGTCATGAAGACCAAGAAAGATCTGAAAGTACAGGCATGAAGTTGTGGAGAAGCTTTGAACTTCTCACAGAGCTCTGATCAATCCACCATCTGAAAATTAAAAGGCTATGTTCTCATAGCAGGCCAATGTGACCCAAATCTGCTGTTTTGCCTATATGTGACCTATATCTGGCTTTTCACAGTAGTCTAAACGACCCAATTCTGATATTTCACCCCCCACCCCACCCCAAAAAAAAAAGAAATCAAATATGTGGTACTAATTCAGATGCAATAATAATTGTTTTCAAAGTATATGCAGTCTGAACGGGAATGTTGCATCGTCTCCAGCTTTTATGTCATTGATGTGAGACATGCATCATAATTCTGCACCAGAAAAAAGCCAGATGCGGTAAATTAGGATGTAAACAATGGCTGAATGGCTAAAGCACATTTATGTGTTAGCAAGATCCAGACAAAATCCACATCTAAAAACCCAGGCAGCAATCTGTGGCAGTACTAGAAAATCCATGTTCACAGATGCTATCTACCCAGTTGGACTGAACTTGAACTAATATCCAAAAATGAATGGACAAAATACTCAGTCTCTAATGCAGAGACGTACCAGAAAAGACTTGCAGCTGTACAGGCAGCAAAAGATGGTTTCACTAACCTAACCCTAATTCAGTGGGCTTGGATATAAATACACAGCTCTTCACTAATTTTGAAAACCATGTTACACTATTGCATCAGTTGCAACATACTGAAGTTTGCAACTCCATCATGACAAAGTATTAAAAAAACATTTTAAAAAGTATGAGGGCTTTTGCAAGGTACATAAAAACAAAAAAATTATTTTGAAGTTTTTTTCTTTGATGCTTATTAAGACTGTGTTGAAATGGATTTCTCCAGATCATAAAATTTAAAAAAAGAGAAAAGAAATTATACCAAAAGAATTGCAAGGAGAAGGAGAGCATGTATGCCTCAGCTTGACGGATAGCGTCAGACCTAGTTCTACAGAACCTGTAAAAAGGCGCATTTGCATTTCCGGTTGAGGTTCCTCATGTTTCCTGTTGAGGTGACAGTCATCAAGCACAAGTCAAGCTTGTGTTCTAGATGTTCTTAATGCGTGAGTAGTTGCACGGTTAGGTTTCTCAGAGTTTTGATACAACATATTTTCTTGTTGAAATTAGCTTTACAGGTTGAAAAAGAATGGCAGCCAAATTAAGTAGTGTGAGTATTTGTGGCTTAAGATTCAAAAATAAGTGCTCATGTTTACAGTCAGTGCCAACCTTCACTGTTGAGTGTGGCCTTTCTCCTACTTGGTCATCTAATGCGGTCGAATGGAGATGGAGAAAAACAAAACAACCTGACCACTGGTTATTAAGAGACTTGTCACAAAACAACGCTGAGCTGTAGGCTGTGGCGTCACTCTGAACAGTACCGAACTGTTTCTGGGCTTTCTTTTTCTTTGTGTTAATTTGTACACTGCTCAGCCCTGAACAGATGGTCCCTGTCTAAATTCAGCAAACTGTAAAATTAATCAAATAGCATGCACAATCACAACAGGGTTTCCTTTGTGTCAGACTGAGAATCGTTACTGCACCGTAATCATACGGCTATGGTGAATTCCACATATGTATGAAAACTTAGATTACAGCTTTTCCACTACAGGATCTTTGGCATTGCAAGGCTTTACAGTGTGTGAATGTGTGTGTGAATGCGTGAATGACTGAATGTAGTGTAAAACCCTTTGGGGCCCCCTGGGCTAGCTAAAGCGCTAGAATCAAAGCATCACACCAGGTTTGTTTCTGACGAGGCAATAATATTATAGCAAAATACAAAGCTAAAAAAAGGAAATTTTACATAATAGTCCCTTTAAAATGATTTGCAGTAGCTTAAGTAAAAAAATCTAGAAAATTAGGCCCCTTTTAACTGCATTTATCAAGAAGGGAAATTATTCCTTATAAAGAAATCACTCTTTTTATCCTTCCTCTGTAACACGTCACAAGTTGGCAGCAAACACAGACAGGGAACTATCTTTAACCATTCTTCTAAAAAACTTTACAGCGTATTTGGAAGTGAAACCAGCCCATAGCATTATGGGTCCTCCACTGTTCTTAACAGTGAACACTTTGTGTTTTTTCACCAAACCCAAACGGAGCGATTGTAAGGTGAAACTTCATCTGATCTGATCAAAGCACCCAGTTTGACAATATGTCACGATGGGACAGATACATCGTAAACCCTGACCTGTAAAGATCCCAGATCTGTCTTACTTGAATGTTTTTTTTTTTCCACTTTGAAGTCTGGCCGAGAGAAATGGGCCTCTGTGTCACATCCTATTTATACCCCAGGAAGAGGAGGCCACAGACCACCAAGCATACAAAGGTATGGGCCGTTATGAGGCTCCTGTGGTATGACAGCTTTGAGTAAAAGTACCACAGTTTTACTTTACTTAAACAGAAAAGCAACTAATCCTCCTACTGCTACTAAAACAATGTGACATCGTAACATTTATTAACTGATTTCAATACATAATTATAAGTAAACACCTATAATAAGCACTTGAAGAAAATTATTAATTGTCAAGTTGATATACTTAGTAATGCTTAGTTTTTTTTTTAATCAGATTATTTGCGCAGGTAACTAGGCTGCAGTCTGCTGCTTTACAGATACTGAGATGGCAATTTTCCAACTGTAGTCAACTGCTTTAATAAGATGTGTGTCCAGTTTGGTGACCAAAAATATTTCCAAATTTCTTATCTTGTAAAGAGAGGGAAAAGTATAGGAGCCTCCTTTTCAGGCCGTTGAATCAAGAGGGGAGAGGTAGCACTAAGTTAGTCAATGCTTCAAACAACTAGAGAAACAACTGGTTAATCTGGCAAATTCTTTGCTTTCTCATTTGAATGACTCTAAACTATATGAAAAGGAAGATGGAAATTTTTAGAAACAAAGAAGATGGGGTGGGTTGTGGGTTAAACCTTTCATACAAGTAATTCGCCAATGGCTGACCAGAAGTTGAATCTGACATTAAAAAAAAGTACATTATTAATCATAGGAAAAGACTTCAGTTGCATTTTTTAAAACAGTTGTCACAATTGTGGCAAAGTTGATTTTATCAAAATTAACTGTTTCTCAAATTTACCGAATAAATGAACTCAAATTAAAGGTTGCACTGCAGAAACACAAAATCTTATCACGTATTTCTGGTCTAGTTTCTAATGCAAATATCTTAGTACACTCGAAGTAAGATAAAACCATATCTTGGTATATCTTTTCTTAGCAAGATGTAGAGGCTTGTTTTAAGTAAACAAACTTAAAACAATATTAATAATTCCTTAATATTGATGGAAACGTTCTATTGGCAGATAAATTAACTTAGAACATTTTTTTCATTTTTAGGCCCAAAGAGTAATAGAATATAGTTGCTTTTTACTGGATTTGAGGGACCTTTTTAAACACAGAGTGCCATATAATGCTGTGTAGCTCTCATCCAGTGTTTAAGAAGCATAATAATCTCAAAACAAGCTCATGAAAATATCAAATATTGGTTTCTCAGATTCACAAAAAGACCCTGAAGTGAAGTGTTAGCCTTGACAAAACCAGAACTGACTTCTACAAATTACATGGAGAAGTTGCACCAAGACTTCGTGTCACTTTATTGATCCCAAAGCTTTTATGAACTCTCTTTTACACCGTTTTATGACTCTAGTCAGCCTTTGCAAAGTTCAACCAACATACTTTAAGAAACAATGTCCTCTTTATTAAAAAAAGGCTTTCAAAGGAGATGTTGCAAAAAGAAATGGTAAACGTATTGCACCTGTCTACAGAAGTCAAGAAGATGCTAAAACAATGTACGTTTAACAAAGAAAATCTATGTAGGATCACTTCTTTTCCACAAGCAATAAAATGAATAGAACAATACGAAGTAAAGACTATAAACTGACCTGATGGTAATACATATCTTATCTTTACAGGTTCTGCATTTAATGGTTACATAAAGTCTGTTGCTAGATTGTGACACACGCAAAATAATACTTCATGTTTGTTGCCTTTTGTCTGTTAGGTTAATTCCAAACTGACACAGCAGTGCTATCCATTTAGGAAACAGGCTCTTAAGTTCAAATAAGCGTTTAATGAATTTACCTTCAAGCTGGCAATAAAACTGCAGCCTAGCACCTACTGTGACATAATGACAGGAATAATAGACAGCAAATCAACCAGCTGTTTTAGCCAGGAGAGGAACACTTCCAGAGAAAGTGCTTTATTGTAAAAATAAGACAATCAATCAAGTCTTTCACACTATGAATTGTTTGTTATGTTCATGTTTAGTAGGAAGGATTTCTATCTATGCAGTTACTTGGTTTCCTTAGACGTCAAGCTTTTTTACTGATATTCAAAACCAAATGTATTGTTCTATAATCAGGTTCAAACTAAAATATATGCAAATAAATTTGAATCTTTTGAAAGGATTGGATTAAAACGACCATTTCTGTTTATAAATTTTATCTGGTAGTTTTGGAAAGTGGTTTGATAGTGTCTCTTAGCTTGAATGCATTATTAATCCTCCTCTTGACAATTGATTCCATATGAAAGGAGTTGGCAACTCCAGTTTTTGAGTGCCACTGTCCTGCAACTTTGGATGCATCCCTGCTCCAACACGCCTGAATCAAAAAGCTGAATTACATCCTTGCCATGTCAGCAGGTTTGACAAAGGCCTATTCATTAACCATTTATTTGAATCAGGTGTGTTGGAGCAGGGACACATCCAAAAAGTTGCAGCTGCAGAATCTTGCTCAATGAGGTAAGCTAACTCCAGTCGTCAAGGGCCAGTGTCCTGCAACTTCTAGATGTTTCTTTGTTTCAACACACCTGGCTCCAATATTAGCTCATTAGCAGAGCAACGTGAGCTTGTGTGCATGCTAGTGAGGCTGTTTTGCCATTTAATTCAAGTATGTAGGACAAGGGACGCACTAAAAGTTGTAGCGCTCTGGCCCTCGACAACTGCAGTTTGAGACCACACATGGCTGATAGCACATGCAGTGTTCATAAAATCAGGTATTAATGCCTTTTTTTTTTTTTAACCACACTTTTTCCTTACACTCAACATGTTTGGATACAGCCCTCTGATAAGACAGTTTCTTCTAAAATTATGCTTTGTGGCTTTTATGATTATGGTTTACACCAAAAGCAAATCCATCCATCCATTTTCTGTACACCCTGGGGTCAGGAGGGCTGCTGGTGCCTATCTCCAGCTAAAGTTCCGGGCGAGAGGCGGGCTACACCCTGGACAGGTCGTCAGTCTGTCACAGGGCAACACAGAAACAGACAGGACACACAACCATGCATACACACACCTAGGGAGAATTTAGAGAGACCAGTTAACCTGACAGTCAGGTTTTTGGACTGTGGGAGGAAGCCGGAGAACCCGGAGAAAAACCACGCATGCACAGGGAGAACATGCAAACTCCATGCAGAAAGAATCGAACCCAGGACCTTCTTGCTGCGAGGTAACAGCTCTACCCACTGTGCAGCCCACCGAAGGCAAATTTCTCATCTAATTTGAATATTACATAAGACTGTTAGACATAACTTTTTAAAGTAGAAATGTTATGTCATGCCCAATTAATGACTTGCACAATTGAATGCCACTACACAATCTTATTGTACATGAGAATATTAAAGGAAAGTGTTTCCCAGAGTCATGGGTTAATTTATTCAATTAATGCAGTAATTCATGCAAGTAAAAAAAGGTCAATTAGTTTGCCCAATTGAATCCTCCAAATGTGCAAGAAACAATAATCTGTCGAAGATGGTCAATGAAAACAACTTGAAATCGATCACACTTTGTGAAATACATCTATATGAATTTTGTTGTTTGAATTAAATGCCTAATAAAAAATTAACATCGATGAAATTTTAATTAATTGAAACGCACAGAGGTGACATTTTAAAGTTTTTCCATCAGGAATTTTATGAGAGATGCAAAGGGAAATGAAGGAATCATTGTAAACCAGCCTTTTACACGTCAGTAGCGGTTCTGCATATTTGCAACGAGGAAAAGAACCGCTGTCTTACGCTGAAAATATTTTTGTAAGTTTAGCTCTAGAACGTACTTAAGGTCCCTATCGCAAAAGAAAACGGAAGATAACGACATGAAGACTTATACCAAGTCCATCCCAGAAGAAGAATGCTCGTTTGGTACGGAAACACCTCACAATTTGCGAGAGAAGGCACATACTTTCACGTCTGCTTTGCTCAACAGTCATGAGAATACTGTTTTATCCTGAGAAGAGATAAAAGCTAGATAAAGGTTTCTGATACTGTATTCAGATACCGCGTGTCATCAAACACACGTTTACACATTTTAACCCGCAACTCACGTTCATGTTCACTGAGAGCGACAATCTCGTTGGCACGCTTGTGTTTTCAAACACCGGTTGAACTTCTGGCATAGTTAAACTGCAAATTGCAAAAGCATGTTGTAAAACCCCGAAGAAAAGCAAAAACATTTTCATCTCTAAAACAGTAAAATCTATGTATCCAAACTGCAATGTGCTGTCAGTAGTGAGGAACTAAGAATCAAACTGTCCCTCAGCGGTGGGACAAAAAGCATTCATCATATGACGTGGAGAAATAATAATTTTTTATTTATTTACTTCGAGTTCAGGGTCTTACCTGGGCGGCTTAACAGCGTCCGGGGGAATAAATCTACATTAATGTCCACTGGAGATACAGACCGAGTGCATAATGTTATGGTCCCCGTGCTCCTCCTCATCAGACACTGCGCGCGCTCGCTCATCACCGCAAGATCGCTCCTCCTCCACTCCATCACTGTCACTGACACCCACGCGCGTGCCCGAGTGCGCCATTTACCACGGCCAGTGGCGGTCCTTAAATGAATGCCGAACCCTTTCTTTAGCAATTAGGCTATCGTGGAAATAAAGGAAATAAAAATGTCAGATTTTTTTTCCTCAAGAACAGGTTTCACTGATTAAAACTGTGCTTTGATTAAAAATCTTTTTTCTTTTTTTAAAGTTTAGTTTTATCAGTGGAGAATAATTTAGTCAGGGAAGTTTTCACTCTGGTCTAAAAAAAAATTAGGTAGTCATGATGTCAAAACAGGAGTAAAAATTTATTTACCCCAATACTAAAATGAAAATGTACTAATTTTAAAATGGCATAAAGAAAATCTGATTATCCACTGAGATGTTACTCAGCTGGGCTGGTATATCTGGTTATTGTGACACCCTCAATAGGTCATCAGTCTATCACAGAGACACAAAGAATAAACAAGCACATTTATCCTAACAGCAATTTAGAAAGACTAATTTTGGACCTCATAAGTAAGCAGTACATTTAAGAAAAAAAAACAAACAAAAAAAACAACCTGGTTGGGCCCAATTGACAAGTCCAACCCGGTCATCCTGAACGGTGAGTCATAGCGTCTGCATCGTCACTGATGGTGCTCATTTTCATATGTATCACAAAAAGTCAGAGGTAAATAAAAAACACACACATTGTAATGGTAATGTTTTTATTGCATGAATTGTAATAGCTGCAGAAGAACAACCTTTTTTTAGATGAGTTCAGTTGGGTTCAAAGCCTTTCTGAAGTGAAAAGTGAGGTGGTGAGGGGACATTCAGATGGCACATCAAATCTGGTTCACATCTCTCCTGATCTGTCCATCAGAAGCCCTGCTGCGCTTCTATACTGCATTTTAACCACAACTGTAACCCTGGTTGGTGAGGAGGGGTGGAACTGTTGTCTTTTATCCTTTTAACACAAATTCAAATGGGCAGTAAGGAGACTTGTATGTGCTTTTGTTTGTCTAGGCATGCAAAATAGAAGAGAATAAAAGGTGATGCTTATTGCTGGTTATTTTAAATTTAAGGGTCATTTCAGGGTGAGAATAAGAGACTGAGCTGTGCTTTGGTGTGTCACTCCCTCCAAGCAAGTACTCAGCTTAAAAGGGGAGTTTATGTGTGCAGCTCCCCATTCAGTGGGGATATGAGCATTTAAAGAACCAATAACAAAAAGTGATAGTTAAATGAACTACTCAAATGCAGTATACAAGCCCAAAGTGTATAGATTAAGACTTAGAGCTATAACTCCATCTACAGGTTAATTGTTGTACTGCAGCAACAGAACAGAAGGAATTGACATTTTGTAAAGTGTTTGCAGCCATGACATTTTAGAAATTTGGACAACAAAAATCAACAAACAAAAGGCAAAAAAGCTCCCTTTCTAGTCTAGATAGACCAGCCACAAATTAAAAGAAATTTCTCAATATATGACCTACAAAATGGTCTCTTCAATTATCAAAAGAAACTTGGTCACTCAACAGTCAGTGAAATAAAAAAAAAGTGTAGCAGAAACAATAAAAGGTGATATTTTACTGTACCTGAATGCTTGTTCCTACCCCACCCCACCTTCCCATGACATATTCTATTTCAAATATAGGACTTGAAGATATGGGCTCTAATGTTAATACATTTATCCATACTATGTTCATGTAATTAATAAAAAAATAAATACATTTAACGAATACAAACGATTCTGTAATAGGTAGATTACCAAATAAACTGATTATCCCCACCCCCCATAGTTTAACTGTTGACACATTTCAAGTTTAGGATTTTTCATAAAACCATTATCACCACAAATATATATTTAAATCTGCAGTTTTAAAGCCTTTACACTGGTGTGGTAGTGCTACTGAGCTTGATGCGACAGAGCTCTTTTCTGTCATCTATGGAGACGTAGTCTAAGCTCTGGCTCTCTCAAGGCTAAATATTAACACAGTAGCACAATCATAGACAGGGACCAGGAGTAAAAGTGGATGCTGATGATTTCCATTGGCAATGGGTTCCAAACCACCTGTTGGCTTTAGCCAAACAGGAACAGGAATAAGATGTGCATGTTTGTGACTTCAATCAGGAAATCTTGTAAAAACGTCGTATGAAACTTGTGTTAACATTTTTTTTTTTTCCATATGCTTGTTTTTGTACAAATTTTTGTACAATCTGTTTGGACATAACAAAACAGATTAATCCAACAGTAGAATCAACCAACAGAAAAAATCTCATGCATAAGTTATTTCCCACTCTTACTGATTGATTTGTAAGTGAACAGCTTTAAAAGAAAATCTGTGTATGTTTGTTTTTCAGCATTATATTTTTGTACATTTTGCAATTTCTACTTTTTTTTTTTTAAAACATTTTTGCACAATAGTTTTGATCCTTTTTTTTTTTTTTTCCCCCCAGCCGGCAGTTCCAGATGTTGCTCCAGAGGAGATTCCAGACATCCAACCTGTTCGATCCTCGACAGAAGGAGGCACAAGAGGCTGGCTGTGGGAAGGAATAACTACTTCGTAAAAGCTGCTGGAAAGCAGATGAGTGTCTGTGATTCAGTTCAGCTCCAAGAAATTAAACCTATGGTCAATAACACTTTTTTTCCTATTTCTGCTAGAAAATACCTGCCACCATAAAAATGGGTGACCGACTCTGCAGAAGTTTCCAAACAAACAAGTTCCCCCTCTGGCAGCAGAAGTGGGATAGGACAGTCAGTTGCAGACGGGGATGTGGGAAGAGGGGAAGGGAGATGGTTGTCGGTGACGACACAGATGAGCACACAAACCCCTATCTGCAAAGATCCTCTTGTGTAGAGTCTCGTATGTTTTTCCTCTTCTTGCTGCTCCCTTGGTGGTGTGGTTTGTTGCTCTGATGACTTTTGGAGCTGAATGAGGAGTTCTGCTGGCCGTGGTGGCCGCTCTTGTTGGAACGAGACATCCTGGCCTGGAAAAATCACACAAGACCAAAAAGCAGCAATCAGGTGTTGATGCAGGACAGGACAGTGGTTTCAAAGTGAGTTTGTCAAAGACATACTGTTAATGGGGGGAGTTTGTCTTTAGCATAACTAAAGACAAACTCCTACAACCTTCAAATTTGTTCATGGTTCAACGCATCTGAAACAAATGGCTGAATAATGTCCTATTTTATCTCCATGCAGTCAAGTTCTTCACTGTCTGGTTAATGACCTGCTTATTTGATTGAGGTGTGTGAAAAATTTGTCTCAGAAACTCAACGGTTAAACCAGAGTTGTATCATAGTCTGGGGACACTAAAGGGCTTCCTGATCAGATGTCACAATTTTTTTTTTTTTATGTTTTTGATTCAGCTTTCCCGTGTGACTCATTTTGTATTGGGTAAAAAATTAGCCAATCAGAAATTGTTGCTAGGCAGAATGTGTCTTCTCTGGTGTAATCTGCTTCCTTGTCTGAATACCTTCAGTCTTAAACTAAATAACAGTAAAAACGTGTAAATGTTCTAAGCCAGTCATATTCTGATTTATAGTCAACTGGCTCTCAGATTTTTTTTTAGCTCACCGTCTGGCAGTTTTCATAGCTGACAGCCAGAAATTGTAAAACAGTGGGAGCACTGGAAATGCCATCAGGGGAGAATTTTCCCATTCACAAGATGAGTAAATCCTAAAAATGTTCAGGTAACGCAATGACTGAAAAGACATTGAGAGGCTTAGATAACTAGCTACAGCTGCAAAGAATGGTAAACACAGAAAGCAGCAATCACAACGTCACTGTAGATGTGGATAGATCATTAACACATTCATCCATATCAATATGGATTGGGTTTTACCTGAGCATCTAAGGTGAGTAAAAAGTCCATCTGTGGTCTTCTTTTTTTTTTTTGAAGCTGCTGAACTATAGAAACGTAGTCTCACTGCTACGTAACCCAACTGCTTAAGATACGTTAAGACAAAAATAATCAGTGGAAGGATATACCCTAGGGCATACCTAAAGACACAGTTTCATTCCACTAACTCACTCACTAAATCAGTGTCTTAAATAATTTTCCAAATGGTCAAAAATAGGAACTCAAAAAAAAACAAAAAAAAAAACTAACCAATTAATATTCAAGGAAAAAACTCAAAAACCTAAACAAAGCCTGGAGAAATATGGAACTATTCCTCTTGACCCCTTTTGATAACAGAAAATTGAGACTAAGCATACCTTTCCTCCTTTGTTGCTTGCAGGTGGAGTGCTGGTAGAGTGGTTCTGTATGCGGTGATTACTGACCACCGTAGACTTTTCTCTGTGTGTGCTAGCGTTTCGGACAGGCTGTTGCTTGACTGTCTTGCATGGAGTACCATCCGAATCCTAAAGGAAACCACCAACAACACAAATCTACATGAAGCATTTCCTTCTTACTGACCTCTTTTGCTTAGTTTTTTTTTTTTTTTTTTTTGTCAGTCTTTCAGATCAACGATTTTATATTGGCCCATTTCATCTGGATAGCTTTTGCCTCTAATAAATGAAATCATCATTTGAAATCTGTATTTTATATTTAATCAAGTTATCTTTGCTCATTCTTTTGATTATATGATATTTAAGTGTGATGGTAACTGACCGCATCGCTGGAGGATGTGGAAGACGGCGACAGAGGTGACGAGGAAGGAGACGAGCCCAGAGACGGGAGTGGAGAAGAAGTGCTGGAAGAGGACTTGCTGTGAGGAGCAGAAGGAAGAACCACAACATCTTCGTCGTCTGGGAAGTTGTTGTTGCACTCGTCAAGCTGTTTGGACTCAAGTAATTTGACGTCATTTCCTATAGAAAACGAGAGGGACTTGTTGTAGCTGCAGCACGTATCAATGGAGTGATATGTACGACATGTACAACTAATACATACTGTTGAGAGAGCGATCATTCTGAGACTGGCTGTCCCAGTTCTTTCGGATCCATTCCCTGTACTCATCCACTTCCTGAGTCACTCGGATTATCCGACCAAGTATACTGAAGTTAGGAACAGTGAGAAAAACAGTTAATTTCCAAATATAGACTCTTTAAATTAGGACTGCTAAGGGAAACAGCTTCTCAGAATACTTCGGAGTATTCTATAGTGCATGTGTAGCATGTTTGTTGTCAGCACCTTACCTCTCATTCTCATTGTTGGGGTAGTACTTGGCAATGGGTGACACAGCATGGCCGAGGACAACATAGGCATAATCAAAAGCCTGCTTCACCTGCATGGCACCATATGAGCTCCGGCCAACATCATTGTCTATTGATAACAAGACGGAGACAACATGTCAATTAGGTAATTCCAACATCCTTCCGTTTCTGTTGTGTTGTTTCCTGTTCCTACCTGGCTGCAGAGGATCCTCAATGTAGAGCATAGAGGGCCTGTATCCATCCATCATGTTTTTCTGAACCTCATCTTTGGCAACATAGCAACCACCGTCTGTTATCCTGATGCCTGTCTTCAGATAGTTGAAGTTGCGACCGTAGAGCTCAAAGAATTCAATTAACAGAACACCGATGTTTATGTTGGGGCTAGAAACGTCCCTGTTGTGAAGCTGGGGAAAAAGCAAAAGCAGGTGAATCTGTGAATATTCAGAGAGTAAAGAGAGGATTAGGAATGTGGGGAATGTAAATCCCTAGATTTGCAAAACAAACCTGCAGGAAGCTAACAGCCATGAGGAAGAGACTGTAGGAACCAATTCCACCAGTAAAAACCTCATTGAGGTCTCTCTGAAGTAGAAACTGCTTCAGCACAAGGACTAGGTAAGGCAGGACAGGATATTTCTGCAGGTGAAAAATAGACAAAGAAATCAAAAGACAGAATCATTTTAAACTCCTACTATGTATAAAAGCGATAAAAATCCTGACAACGTCTCCACAGGTGATCAAAAGTTGCATGAGTGAATCCAGGAGCCGTGTGACAGCTGAGCAAAGCGCCTACGCTGCAGATTTTACCTCTTTAAATTCCTTGATGAGCCGAGCCGCTTTAACGCCTCCGTTCACGTTGAAACTGATGTCCACTTTGACCTCAGTAAAGGAATCAGTAAGTTTGATGATGGGAACCTAAAAAACAGACCAAAAACATAACTCACGATGAAAGACGGTAGAAAAATGTTTACTTTAGATCTAGATTAAGGTGAATCATGAAAACCTAAGTAGAATTGGAACCCACTCTAAAAAAAAATATTTTTGTCGGAAAAAAATATCATACAAGATCACACTGGGTTTTTTTTTTTTGTTGTTGTTTCTTTTTTTGGAGGAGTGAAATGTTACCGTCGCTTTATCCAAAACTTTGATGGAGTTCTCATCTGCAACATTGTTTTTTCGCAGTTCATCCTCCAGAGTCCAGAGAGGCAGTGTGTCCCACTTCCCAAAAACCACCAGATCAATGTCACTGTAGGGAAAGAAAGAGTAAAGCTTATGTTTAGTTTAACAAACAGAAGATATAAAAAGATCATAAAGTAGTCTTCTCCGATACTACATGTGCACTGATCAGGTTATTCCTGATTAACACTGAATTATGCTTTGGTTTTGAGGCCTCTCCTGCATATTAAAAACTTCAAGTGAGTCTGATCTTTTATTTTAAGGAATGACATAAATACACTAAATGATCTCTGATAGATGGAAATCCAACAGTAAACAAAGGAATCATAAGATTAATCCATTTAAACTTTTGTCTGATTTGCCATTTAAAAAGCACATTAAAATACATGCAGCTAGTTAAGTATACAGACTGGAAACAGTGGGAGAATTTAGTTGTTATATATTTAATGAACCTGCAGTTCACCGATCAGAGCCAAATATGGGAAAAGCACTTTCCATGTTTGATTATGATCTCTGACTGATGGACCGGTCCTGAAACTCTAAAAAAAAAAAATACATAAACTGAGAACCCTCACTGCTATTAAGAAATTTAGGTAAAAAAAGAAGTCTTATAAAAGATAAACTCATTATATAATGTCGTACCTTTTAATAGATTTAACAAGTATACATATTCCTCAATTTGCTTCTGCCTGACACTTTAAATATCTCCTGCGAACTACAGTTGTTATGAGTGAGGCTTTGGTTCCCCCTTGTGGAGAAAATGTGCAACTTTCTTCTGTAGCTACTAGTGAAATCTGTCAGCATCTGCGAAATTAAAAGCAAAATGTTTGTCAAAGCTGTGATTCTTAACACACCTAGCCAGGATAAATAAGAGCCAAATGACAGATATGTTTCAAAAAGGTAATAAATGATCTGTATTTTGATACCACTAAATAAATGTGCAAAATATTATTGTCTTCTAGTAGTCTCTTATATATATATATATCTATATATATATATATATAGATATATATATATATCTATATCTATATCTATATCTATATCTATATCTATATCTAGATAGATATAGATAGATATAGATAGATATAGATAGAGATAGATAGAGATAGATAGATAGATAGATAGAAAGATATCTATATTTTTACCAAGTTATTCTAGGTAAATATTAAATAAATATATTCAAACTAAACCTATGTGTTCATTTGACATGTTCAATCATCAGAATATTCACTAACCTTTGAGCAAATGCCCTAACACCCAGCTTTTCCCATGCTTGCAGAAGTGCAAGACATTGAGATTATGCACTCATCAAAACAATCAGCAAAAGACATTTGATGAATGCATGTGTCTTTAGAGATATATCGGGTTGTGATCAAGTCAGGAGCAGCTGATTTAGCCACATTTTGCTCAGTAAATGGAAATAAAGAGGAACTGATGCACATGTAAAGCAACGAATGAGGAAAAAATGAGAAGCATTCTGTGAACGATCTTTCCGCTTTTAAAGTTAACCTAAAAACAAGCTGCAGCTATCAACTTCACCCCGCATTCTCGTTATAATCTCTAACCCTGTTTGTTATTACAGAAGTTAATTCTTTGTGACGCAAAACTAATTTGGTTAAAAGAAAATGACAAGTCTCATCTCATTTTTGGAACGGTGTGTGAGAAGAATTTGCATAAGTTTGACTCTAGCTTACCTTGTTGGCAGGTAAAGGCCTGTGCTGAAACTCCCAAACACTTGGACCTAAAAAAATGAAAAAAAAAAAAAAATAATAAAAATTACTTTCTGTGTAGACAATATTTGTTTTTAATAAAGACAGTATCATTTCACATAAAATACTGTTTGATATATTTTTCTACATTTTCTGTTAGGTCTTTCTAATAAGCTAAGATATGACAAGTATTGAAACTAAACAATCCACTAATCTCTTAATGTGCAAGCTACTGGGAGGACAGAATTATTCTTGCTTTCTTTGAAACACCCATGTCGCAGTGCACAAATAGACCTAAGCCTTGACCCTACTCCCCTAAACCTCTTCTCCACATCACCACATACTAGCCCACGCTAGTAAACAGCTCAGTCACATGTAAAGATCCTAAGCTGATTGTGAAGGAAACCGAGTCCAGCAGACTTCCATGAACTGTGACGTAACTGCGCATGGTGACAAAGGTTAGCCGTGTTGTGTCTCGTCTCTAACCGACGGTCATTCAGTACCAGGTCTAGGGCAACCTTTTTCAACCCAGCTGCAATGCATCAGAGCGTAGTGAACACAACAACTCAGATATCATCTTTCACCAACAACAACTGCTTTCACATTTTGCCATTTCCATCCATTTTTAGGTGAGAAGAGGTTTAACATAATCCATATTTATTCCAAGAATGTAGTAGAAAAAAAAAAAAAAAAAAACTCTATATGGCTTTACACTATTCCCCATTTTTGATTCCAGAACTTCTGTCTGCCTACAAAAATGCTAATAAACTTGTTGAAATTCAGTTGGAATGGAAGTTTGTTTATGCTGCATGATTTTCTACGTTGGTCTAATTTGTTGTAAAACTCCTGCGAGATTTTTGCTTTGCGATTCTGTCATATGACCAGGTTACGAATTCAAACATGGATATCTAACAAACAGAACCAGAAGCCTTCCTGTCTCAGTGCCCTTTTGGTTTGAACAATAAGTTGTTGTGCTGAGATCTCCCCATCAGACAAGTCAAGAAATGGGAATGTGGAAACGGATCACCTGAAGTTATTAATCTGGTCCTGTGAGTGAGCCAGCAGACATTTCTGGGCCTCTTTTTCTGTTTATTCTGGGCAGGTTCTGGTTTGTGAAGCCAGTGGTTCTGAAACTTTGAATTTCCTATTTTTATCTCTCCTCTCAAATTAGCCCTTAAGAGTAAATTTTCTTAAACTCCAAAACTTTTTAATAAAAGCTTTGCTTTATTCAATCAGCTTAGAATATATTTCAAATGTTCAATTTCTTGTTTTAAAACTTCCCCTCTTAGTCACAATGCAATGGCACAGTTTTTGTTCTCTTTATGATGCTTTTTGTTTGGCAACTTACGCTCCAGAACAACTTATAGTGCGGAAACTACGGTAATCCTTCAGGCAAATTTCTAAAGGACGGTTTGAGAGGGGGGGTGGGCATTTATAGTATGGATTATTATTCATTGTGATAAAATTTCTTATAAGAATTTGGTTTATTGTTACCACAATAAATTCCAATTAATGATGTTTTAATTATTAAAAAAAAAACTAAAACTGTTTGCACAGTCTGCATTGCTAATTTTGCGATGTTTCTCCATTGTTTGTTCAATGAAAGAGTATCAATAAATACAAATCAATTTTTAAATGCAGTTAACGTGTGCATTTTATTGACACAAATCACTTCTTTTGTGACTGGTGTCCTAAATCAACTTATTATAAATAGGTGTTCTTATTTAGTAGCAGTATTTGTGCTTGTGGGGCTTTGATTGCTGTGTCACGCAGTCACAGCCATACGATTACCTAAAGAAATAATCAGTAGTTCTTATCGCCACTTTTATCGTTATCACAATAGTGCCACAAAATATCCTGATAAAACTTTAAGTCCATATTGCCCACCCCTACTAATTTGCATTTGTAAAGCTAACATATCTTATCATTGCCATACCATTCAGCGGTTTATGCAGAGTCAGTTTGCGAAATGAATAGCAGACATTTTTATAAACAAGTTAATTCTTTAACTGTTGGTGTCCCTCATGGACTAATTGGATAACATGTTAGCTTTTTCAGGGTGACAGTTAAGAGTTAAGCAAGTTAAGCAGTTAAGAGTTAAGCAAGCACTGTGAAAACTCGACAGCCATATTTCCCGCTGCTCCCAGCGGCGAGAAATCAACACAGACACAAAGCTGTCCAAGACTGGAAGAGTACTGCGCTTCCTATTTTAGGCCCAGTGCAGACACACTTAGAAACCCGCTGCTCTATCAGCAAGATCAAAGTCAGTAAATGCAATAATGCCTGAGGTGGTACTGATAGCTTGAGCCAAACAGGACTGTGGCGCAGAGAGATAAAGAGTCAGAGGACATTTGTTGCTAGTGGCCTGATAGCACATTCAACCTGACAGCACTGTAGGCTGTTGTAATTGAGAGCTGTGTTGTCAACTTGTGCAGCCTGGCCAATGTACTTAACTGTATCAGCGCTAATAAGTTACCAATGATTCAAACTGTTCACTTTATTCCTCTGATGCAAACAGGTGAGGGCGACTGACGCATAAAAAAAAAAAAGAGGAGGTTTACCTCAGCACTGGGCCAAAGGTTCTTAATGACTCCCTTAATTCTGTCCACAACCTCTAATCTCATCTTTTCCTCCTCTGGCCGTGGGGAGATGTACTCGTAGAAATCCTTGATTTCCTCGTGCAAGCTGCAAAACACACAGAGGAAAAGGAAGCACACGTTAGTGACAGTAGAGGAGGCTGAAAACAGACGTACACTAGAGGAACAATCATGTGTTCACAGTTCGAAACGCAAAATGAGAACTTTAAATGTTTGGCAATAACAGATGCAGCACCGCTCAAAATGAGACACTGATTTAAGCTGATGCAACTGGAGTTGCCTTCCTGTGTTTCACAGAAATTGTGCTCTCCTCTTCTGAGCCCCTCACAGAGAATGGGTGCCAAGAGTCAGACACTGAGTGATCCTGACAAAGTCAAGTTAATTGCTGATGTTAACAATAATAATTTTGTTAATAGTTTTTGAGTTTATTTTCTTCATTTTAAAAGTTACAACTGTTTTCCATCAAACTTCTGCGTCAAACCGCACAGTGTTCTACCGACACCGTGCAGCGGTACAGTGGGTGTCTGCCAGTATTGCTTCTTTGTATGTAAAAAGGTCTTTGGAGGTTCTGTAAGGATTTGTTAAATCAGCACAGCAACACAAGCACAATGCATGATGGACATCCGAAGAGGCAACGGACTGAAATCAGGAGTATTTTTGTTCATTTCCAATTCAAGTTCATCTTGTTTAGCATTCTGAAGACTTTGGACTTTTTATTTTCAAATTGGTTTATAATAACTGATACCATTTTATTTCTTCATGGGGACAATAAGTAAATATAATTAAATTACACAAGTAAAAGCCAATGTAAAATAAATTTCCTTTTCTGGAAAAAAGGGAAGTTTTTCTTCCAAAAAGAAAAAAATCAAAACAAGTTGTTTGTTTTACCTAATTATCCAAAATTAAAGAAAACCCCTACTCTGGAAAAAACATAAAGTGCCTCTATGATATATTTAAAAAATTTAAGAAGATTTATGAACATCCATGAAACCAGTTCACTTATTTTCTAGAAAAATAGCTTTTCCGACAAACACTTGTTTAAATTAGCTTCACTGACTGACTTACAAGTTAATACTACAGACAATAAAGAATGCTTTTGTACCAGACAGCGGCTCTCCTTAGGGAACGGGAAACAAAGACTTCTCTTGTACAAAGACATTCGTGCAACTCTGGAAAAAGAACCAGGCTAAACCAAAACAAAACAGGACCCCTGCTGTGTCCTCATGTAATGTCAACAAGAATCTGGACTCGAGAGACGCATGCAACAGAAGGGTTCCACATTTGTCCTTGGGACGGGCCGCCGTGCCCACATGCGCTGACCTTTTCACTGAGCAGTTTTGGCTACATGCTCATGGATGCAGGGACAAGCCTGTGTGGGCGGTCAAACAGGAACACAAACACAGCCATGAGGACTAAAAAACAGGCTTGTTACGCTTTCTAAATATGCCAGACATGTTGCTGGTGTGAGTGAAATAAGTACACGGAAGCGATGTATCCTACAGAGTTGGACATGTCAAAAATCTATAAAGTTATAAATACAGATCATTTGGTTTATAACCCTAAGAGCACTGCGCATTTTGCTCCCTAGTAGTTTTCTTGCAGGCTTTTTCTGTTCTGATAGTTAGCCCAATTGAACTTAAGTAAAAAAAAATAAAAAATTGGTGGAACAATTCATAAGACTTCAAACTAATACACAACTATGATGTAATACAACAGCAAAATTAAACAGGCTTCTAGTTAAAACCAACAAGCATTGATAACCATGAGTGTGTTGCTTTTATAGATGTTTTGCCTTGCTATCATTAGAGTCCAGAGTTTTACAGCCTGCGCAAAGTTATAAAAAACTCAGATAATTCATTTGTCATTCAGCACTTTGCCTTTACCTCGAGTCGACTCATATAACATTACACATGCACTATTTAGCTTACGAGGCCTGGAGCAATTCACAAGTTAGAACAACAATCTCTAACTTACTCCAAAAATGTAATAAAGAAAAAAAACAAAACAGCAAAGTCTAAGTAAGTGAGTTTTTATTCTGTATGGAACATGAAAAACAGTTTTGATTTTAATTTTAAAGAAAACTGAATTATATGGGTCAACTTTGCTTACAAGAATTAGTCATCGGATGAGATGGCCTTTTTTATGTTCTAGATTTGGCTCTAAGGATGCAAAACTGACCTGCTAGGCTTTTAGGTTTACCAAACATAAGTTATAGTATCATATGAAACCATTTCAAAATATGACAACAAATCAGCGGTGACAGAGATAATCTATTGTTTTTGTCATGGATCAGTTCCATCCTGTTACTTCTGGCTCCAACAAAACTTTTACCTTTAAAGGTGCTTCTTTCCTCAATGAACACTGCAGACTCCAGCCCCATTACACACACACACACACACCCACCCACACACACCCCCGTGCACGCACACACAGTGGTTTAATTTCAGAGTAAAAGAAACCTAGCAACTGAAATCTACATTGCAAAAAGTATTTGCTCTTAGAAGTTGGGTGATTATTTTTTTGCCTTTACATCTGCAAGTTTAATGTGCCGCATTTGAGCTAGAATATTTAGATGTTGTATAGCTTCACTGGCCACTTTATTAGGTACACTTGTTCAGAAACATGAAGGGCCAGTCACGTAGCAGTATCTCAATGCGTTCAGGCATCCAGACGACTTGGCGATGTTTGCGCTCTGCAGCAACCACTTGATGCCACCACATTAACTTGCACCAATATCTGAGGATGAGTTGCTAATGTTTGGAAATGCAGTAAAATCAAATATGAAAATCTACATTTAAAAAGTAAAAGGCAGAGCTATAAAACACACAAAAAAAAAAAAAACTTTATATGTAACATCAAAACAGGTTTACACCTGATTTTACTAAGTCGCTACTGCCAAGCTGTCAACCTTTCAGCTTAAGTGGGAGCGTCAGGGTGTGACCACAATCCCTGATGATAAAAATGTGACATGTTTTTATTATACAACAATTATGCAGCAACAGGTTCTACTTATCTTTATTACTTGTTAACAGAGGGCTACGCTCTGTCTGAGCTCTAAGCAGCTCCGAATAAAGCTGGGAGACTCGCTCTGACCTGCCTGTTCATTGTGATTCAGAGCAGAGGGAGAGCGCATGCCAACTTCTCATGGCTCAGAGCAAAGGATGGTTTCACAAGCAATCTGCTTGGTTAGTCCGAAACAGGCAAAATATCTCCAGACCAATCAAATACTCATTTTACCATTCTGTGAGCAATGAAACATGAGGCTAGCTAGTTGTACAAATAACCAGAGCAAACTTTTAATGCATCTTTAATAAAAATTGTAATGTAAACAATTTTAAAATATAAAATCTATGGGGCGTTTTTGTTGTTTAAACTCAGAGGATTTATGTGTATTATTTAAAATGTTTTGTTTGGGCCACAGATAGTCGGAGGGAGGGAGGGAGGGAGGGAGGGAGGGAGGGAGGGAGGGAGATCCACAATCAGTAGGTTTCATTTCACAGTAAACAGGCAACGACAGCTCCCTTGTCCTCATGTAATAAAGAGCAACCCATGCTCCACCTTCATGGATCACATTACATCGTAGCTGTGAAGCCTGCCTTCAGAGCACATCGGCACTGTTTATCTGCCAATCCCATACTGCTGTAGTAAAGTTACGTAATCTTCAGTAAGAGCCGTTTAAAACCTTACAGAAGCAGAAGGAAAACATTTCCACTACACATCTATTACAACACTGAACTTCAGACAACCTGCTCATGACTTTAAAAATGAATAAAAACGAGATTATGGTGTGGTACTCTATTTGCAGATTAAAAAGAAAGGAATCTAAGATGTTCAATTTAAAGTAATAAGATCTCATATGGAATTCTCAAACCTTGCAAACTTAAAACTATTTAAAAAAAAACTTATTGTACTTTTCAGACATCTTACACATTCACTAATTGAAGGCAAAACATCTAGGAGACAATATACTGAACTGTTATATTGTAATAGATACATGATCAATATCAACAGATAATCTGTCTGATGGGATATTCAACTTCATGGAACTCTGATCCAGAACTGCATAGCATTCTGGGGGATGTAGGCAGAGGAAATACTTTAGCCACTCAACCTCTCACTGCCAGCTAAGCAAGATAAATGGCATCAACTAACTCAGTATTTGGTTACCTAGCAACAACCTGCTGAGTCACTTGCGCAGCAGCAGTTACTGGTTTCGCCACTGTGCCGCATAACTGCTTAAAAATAAACAACACATGGAGTGAAAACTGTGGACCAAACAGGAAAGATAACATCTCTAGTTTGGAAGTATTTCAGATATTTAAAACAAAAAAAATAATCAATAATTATATTGATATAAAATGCTTACATCGTGTTATGTTTTTCAACTACACTGTCCGGCCCTATGTAATGTATAATTTAAAAGCTTAACACAATTCTCCTAGCTACACCTCTAGACAATAATAGTGTAGCCTCTTCTGTAATCAGGGCAAAAAAACAAACGTGCAGCATCATTTTTGATGTTCGTTAACCTGATTATGTTTTGAGCAGGAAGGTAGCATGCCACGAGTTCTCCACAGTCTTAAAACACAACAGTAGTTCCCATCATTGTGAAATATGTCTCATGATGCGCAATCCTGACATAGTTCTGAAGTAAAAAGGAAGTCTTTTGCTGGTGAAGGTTGGCTCATAAAAGCAGCCTGGCAGGCTGGCCGACAACACTTGACTGGTAATGCGTCGAAGGAGCATTTGTTTGGCAACATGCTGGGTACTCAGGAAAGAGATGAAATGTTTCCAGAGATATGAATAATTTGTATGCTCTGTGAGAATACAGAGACTGGATAAACATTACTATGCTAATCGTAGCATCTGCTTCAGAGGTTCCTGCTAGAGCTAAACCAGAAGCTCTTTCACCGTTTAGTTTCAACTGTCTTAAAAATCTAAAATACTTAAACTGATCAAACTGCTACAAGGTAATCCGACACTGAATGTTGAGTCTTTTAAACATTGGTGAATTCACAGAAAAGAGAATCTTTACCATGCTTTTTTGGCATCTGAGCCACCTTACATGTAGACAAGAATTAGTCAAACATGGTCTGGAAAACCCTGCACAGATTACAGAATCATTAAACAGTTGTGTCTCTAGGGGGACTTCTAAGTTTTTCCAGTAATATTGTTAAAAATTTCCTCTTTTTAACTGTTGAGATTCATATCTCTGTACCCAATCTTTTGTAACTCCTAATTTTGCGAGCTAGTTTTGAAAATTAAACTTATCTTATATATGGATGGATTTAATGTCAAGTCTTCCTTGTAGATGGTTTCCTTAAATTTACTCTAATTTGATAGCCTTCTACAAACTAACTAGCTAATTTTTGCCTTAAAATGGTGCTAGAAAACCCAAATCAACTCATTTACCTTAATGGTTTCTGCATAATCGAAACAAACTATCACATCTACTCTTGTTTAAAGTGTATGAACAACCCTGCAGTCTAGTCCTTCGTACAGTAATACAGCACATACTGATAACAGGTCACTAAAACATACACAACTGAGATGTTTACCACTACATTTCATTCTGAAACAGCTGAAATTAGAGAGGCTGATCTGGTTAGTTTTATTTCTATAAATAAATTGAGCTAAACTACAAGCAGGTTGTTTCTTGACCAGAGACAAATGACAACCTGTTTGGCACTCAATAGTGTTAAGATTTAAAATGTAACCACAGATCATGAATGGTGGACACTTGACTAACAATCCTATGCAAAAAAAAAACAAAACAAGTTAGCAGGACCTTCAACATTCCTGCTTTGCTTCTGTATGAAAACTGTGCAGCACCTTGTCTGGAAGGTTAAAATCGTTCAAAGGCGTCAGAAAGGCCGGATAAATTTTGAGGTAAATGAATTAAGAAGGAATGAAGAAAATCTGGCTCAAACTTTGAAAATACAAATAAGCTAAAGGCCAAATATATAGCAGGTTGGGGAGTGCTGAAACGCCTCAGAAATGTGAGCCATTTGTTAAGTAGAAATAGACTCATGAACAGCTAATGTTCTTAAAATCCTTAGGCACTCTATATCCATTTTCTCTATCATCACTTGTCAATTTAAAATGCATTATATACACTAAGAAGGAATACTTATCTACAAAGAAGCACCTCATAAATATGACTGCTCTAGCTGTAGTTGCTCAGGTTGCAATTTACTCAAACTAGCATTAAAAAAATTAGGTGTTGGCGCCTAGAAAGTCTACTGACATCATGACCCTATTTTCACAAAGGCCTACATTTTTAGGCATTGCCAAACTCTACAACAAAGCTGTTATGTGACACTGTTGTACCTATTGAACCTCCAACACACAACAGCAGCTTTGAACTGCCAGGGTTGCCATGCATTAAATACTGGTTCACAAAATGAGAACAACCCCAAACAAAAGCAGAGGTGTCTGTACCGTACAGATGACGCATCCATTAATTTTTTATCAATCAACGATCAGGGATGCCAACTGTTGGATCAAAGAGCCAAACGGCTCTGGTTACACAGAAAAACACATGCTGATGAATGTAGGTGACAGTGGTGGTTGTGTTGTGAGTGGTGCAGCAGGCTAATCTTAGTCTTGAAATGAGACAACAAATAACAGGCTGACAGAAAAGCACTAGCAAAACATTTCGCATTAAGCTGAAACGGTTTCAGCATCTTCGTGAAAGTTAAATCCATATAGAGGGTTAGGAATGAGCCACTAATATTCTGACTGAAGACGCCCATGTTACCAATTGAGGCTCAGAAACTCAACAGTGAAACAATGAAGGCAAGCCTGATGGGAACTTTTTGAGTTCTGTTTTTAGAGCCAAACAGGGAAATGTTTCTCCAAGCACAGCCTGGTTAAATATACAGTCTCCTTAAAGTACTGGAAGTAGATAAGGGAACAAGAATATTTTGATTGTAATTTCCTGAGCAGAAACAATAATAAAATCAGGAAAAGTCTGGACAGATTTAGGACATTTAAGGCTAAAAAATGAGACGATCCTACATTAAAGTGTTTTATTACTTTTTAAAACCTCACAGAAACCCTGAAACAAAGAAAATGAAAGAATCCACTTTTTGGCTTTATTTCAGATGTAGCAAACCTGAAAATATTGCACCTCCAGAGCAGCGAATAGTCAGTGCTATATCAATAATTACACCTTCTTGCACCTTTTTGGGTGCAATATTTGGAATACCCCCAATATTCCAGGTGCCATGCATTTGATCTCTGCCTGCTAGGGCTGCAACTAACGATTATTTTAGCCATCAATTTAGTCTATTCATTATTTTTCATTTAACCCCTTAAGATTATTTTATTCAAGATTGGAAATGCATACAAAATGCAAATAATTTAATTACTTTTTTTAATTAAAATACAGTAACGGAGCATTCCTTTACTGTATGCCTGATCATTTATGGCTGCAGGTAAAAAAAATACTTTTAACAGCATTTGAAAAGCTCGGCCATTTCTACTTATCAATATAGTTAAGGGCTTTTGATTATTTTGGGATTAACCCATTACTGATTGGATAGCAAAAGGTGCTTAAATCAAAAATGTTTGATAGAATTTGAACTGGGTAAAGCTAAAACTATGCCACTTGAGGAGTTCTGAATTTGTCCCAGATGCAAAATGTATATTTTTTGTAAAGTTTTGCCTTATTTACTGCTATTAGTATGTTATTCTCTCAGAAAATGGCATAAGTTTGTATACTCAAATTAATGATTAATTGATTTCAATAATCTATTCATGGCGATTAATCCGATTATTTGTTTCAGCACTACTGCCTGCCTAAAATATGTTTGGCAAGTTAGAGGAATTTTTACATTATGAAAGTTGTGGTGAGAGTTCAAGCAAAAATCATAATACCGAGGATAATCTGGGTTAGTAATAGTAATTTATGGTTACAGCAATATTCCACAATAAAAATCACACTCATATTTTCCTGATGTTGTGCTGCCTTAAAGCCAAATCAAAACAATAAAGTGCCAAGCAGAACAACTTCATAACGTTTGCAGCATTTTTAAACATGTCTTTATGTTGAATATACTGCAAATATGAAAAGAAAGCAACCTTTTTGTCGTAGAGAATGTCTACACATCGACATCAACCGAACTAAACAATTGCCACCAATTTACAGAAAATACTGAATCATGGGCATCAAATTCTGGTCAATGATTCACATGCTGTTCTTCCTTGGACCAGTTTTGATAAACAGAAACAGTATAAAGCACTGCTAGCTCCTTACAACAAACATCGTTTTTAAAAAGATGTTTTGCAAAGTGACAAAAGTCTGGTTTACAGAATGAATTTCCTCTGGACAGGAAGACATATTCTTCACTACATATTTGTAGGTACGGTTATGGGCAGTGGTGTACCTGTGCTGGTTTTAGGGGCCAGAATTATCCGCAGTTGTTCCAACATTGTCTGAACACCAGACAGTGAAGTTTTTAAATAAAAAAAGCAGAGGTGTTGCCTGCGTGTTAGTGCTGGGTGTCATAAATCTCCAAAAAAAGCAGCAATAACAAGGCAATAAAACCCTGCTCTGGGGCATTTCATCGCTGAACAATTAACCACACTTTTCATTACATTTGAAGTAACCTTCTCTTGTATCATTCTAAGCCTGTTTGCAAATTTAAAAAAACTTTAATTATTCATTAAAAAAAAGTTTATAAATTGGATAAATCAGTGGGACACTTCGTTTCATCTTTACAAGCAGACACACACTAAATTAGAAAACCAGGATCAGCAAGAGAAAAAAAAAAGGGGGGACACAGCTCTCAGGATAGAGACTCGCTGTGTCCATATAAAGAATCTAAACAAAACCCCAATCACTAGTCTAGAAAATTAGGTGGAAGCCCTCCCTTCAAGCTCCAAACGTGATTGGTCAGAAGAGGAAGAGGGAGTGAAGGTTTGTGTCTCGAGAGGATTGGCTTTGTTCAGAGGAAGTCGAGTTGTGTGGAGCATGCAAACACTGATCCGTTGCCATCATGAATCAGGCTGCTTACTTGGACCTTCCCAGTTCCAGAAAGTCTGGCAGAGAGTCAAACACAAATAAGCTAATGCCTCTGCCTCTCTAGCCAAGCCACATGGCCAAATATAGAGTACAAACTGTCCTGCTGAAGCGCATTTTAACTTACTCCCATGTCACCCTTTTTGGTTCATGTAAATAGCAAACTCAGTCATGTATGAACAATATTTTTGTTAATTTTATTTGCATTTACTCCCAACCCAAAACGGCTACCACTCCACGGTCTTGTATTAAATACAAGGTTCACATTGAGCAAAAAAAAATTTGAAAACAGGACACTTTAATTTATGCCTTGTGCCATTTTGTGACAAACCACTGAATGACAATGGTATGCCAGGTTTTTGGTTCATCTGCCAACACCTTGTAGCTAAAATGTAATGTCTGAAGTAGCAAGTTTGTCATTTGTCTGTAGCTATTTTCTTCATTCATCTAAAAATGTTTTATCACTGTTCATCCCAACTGTTGAAGTTGTTTCATATCATTACCGAAAAAATATCACTTCTAACCCAGCAAAAGTTTGTTTTTACATTCACATACGTACTGTATGTCATCACTAGCTCATTTTAAAATAATGTGGCAATGTCTCAGACTGGGTTGACATCATGGCTGAGTACCGAAGGCCGTCGGTGGTGGCTGAGTGTGAGCCCAGCTGTTAGCTTAAGGTTCTGGTATTAGCAGAGCTTATCAGTAAAGAATGTCCTTATGCAAACAAAGCTCCCATATTACTATAAATGAGGATCAGCCAAAGGCTACACTTATGTTCTGCTTGTCTCCACATGTTTAAGAGTGAGGAAGAGGAGAGAAAAATGTTTATTTCAGAGCCGCACCCATGAAAACTTTCTCTACAGTTATAACACTATAAACAACTAAGTTAATAAACACAGCAAAAAGTTATGCTAAAAGTCATCCAGAATAATAAACGTATATTATAAAACATCTGTCGCAACAAAAATTAAGCTTAAGTCAAATTTTCACATTATTAACCACAGACTACAACTTTACATTAAGACTTTCTTTAGTTAAAAGCCACACTTTAAAGTTCCTTGAAGGTTTGTTTGATCTGGAGCAATAAGCTTTTACTACTATCCAAGATTTAATAAACATATTAAGATGTTGATTGGGCCACCTTATTAAAATGTTTTTGAAGCAGCAGTAAGTTTGAGAGGTAGAAGCACACACTCTCTAAGCTCAGAAAGTTCCTCAAACCTGAAAGTTGTCACCATTTCAGCAATCCAAGTTCACAGAAGATACATATTTTATGCATAACTGTTTTATATTTGCATATATAGAAAAAATATTTCGTTTTAATTAGGAATGCACTAATACGCAAATTTAGGTCGATTTAATGCTGCTGTTGAATCCGATTTTAATGCTGCTGTTGTGGCCGATATACCCCATAATCCTTTGCTGAATCACAATCGCTTGACCAAACAAAAACCACATGACCAGCTCCATCCAAAACAGCTACAAGACAGAAATAAATATCAGCTGGAAACATCAGCCCAGTTTTATTTAATGGACCAAGACAGATATGTTAAAAAAAATGACAAACATCGGCTAATGTGGATGTTGAAGGTGATATATTGTCCATCCCTAGGTTTAAAAGAAAAATAGGGTTGCAAGGTATTAGAAAATGTGACATTTAGCAAATGTGATGTTGCTAAAAACGTGTGATTGCCACAAGTTATAAGAAGTCTATAATTCCATTACACCCATTCTGTTCTTCTAATGGATTCATTCAATGCTCTTGCTTCTTGGCCACTCTGACCTGTCAGATGTGGGCATCCACCACATTGAGACTCCATCCAGCCAGTTGAATATCCTATTAGCATTCTAGGTGTAAACCTGTGACACTTGGGAGTTTATGAGCTAACAGTTTCAATGAGTAATTTGCTGTGTTAATATTGTGCACACTGACATTGTGATATATAGTGGCGCTCTATCTGTGAGCTTAAATCTATGGTGCCTCAACCATGGACACAGCTCTCCCCTGACCACCTGAAGCAAATATCTAGTAGAGTTAGTAATCTTGTAGCCAGACTGTTTCCAGAGCCATCTTCTTTTTCTTGTCCTATTTTCAAAGTGTGACTTGTTCTCCTTACATTGTTCACTGACAAATCACTCTTACACTAATTTCATCCAAAGTGAGGAGATTTCCCCCATTCTTCTACTATAAGCAACATATATGTACTGTGATGCATGAAGAGTTTTTATGCTGTCATTTTCTCATCTTAATGTGCATTCTAATGCTGTCAATCTCTCAACATGAAAGGCCTAAAGCCATTTCACATTTCTTTATGTTTTGCCTACAAGCACATACTTTATTACATTTCAAAGTGGACCTTTGTAATAATTCTTCAGTCTTTCTGAAGAACCCCGCCTTCCCTTGCAGATTGGCTTTTTTTGTTATTTTGGCTCATCAAACTGATTATTTATATTTTGTTTTATTTTTGTCTTTTAAAACTCACCTATGAACTATATCAGCATAATACATATAACCTCAAAGGATGATTCAGTGAAGTCTCCATCTCTACAACTTCATTAAAAAAAAAATACTTGTTACACATATCATGTATCCCCATGACTAATATTGCTACATCAACAAATATATAAAAAAAAAATGAACTAGCAGTAAGAGCTAAACTACAGACAACTGCAGATTCTATGATTCACGTTGGTAGTAACTAGTTAAAATAACAATACAAACAACACCGGACCTGGGATCTGTTCCTTTGTTTACTTAAATATAATTCTTCTATTGTTGGTCTAAATCTTATCAAAACTGTTTCAAAAAATTCAATTAAATCAGGATTAAATGTGGTGACTTCTAATCATAAAAGTATCTAAAGCCCAACCACAAGTTTTCTCTAAAATACTTCCCTACTATGACAATTTAAATAGCTTTAATTATCCTCTGCTTCTTTGAATGTGACTTGCTCAGACATAAACATGAGTTGTTAGCCATGTTACGCCATGGTTTTTTTTTTTTTTTACATAATAAACACTGAGATGTTAGCCTGCAAAGGCTGAAGAAACAGAAAATTCTCTAATGTTTACAAATCAAGGTACAAAACCAGACGTTTCTGTAAAGTCAATTTATGAATGTAGAAAAAAGTTTAACCAACACATGACAAGAAAGCAAGAAACTGCAGTTTGCTATAGTACTACAAGCCAAGAAAAGTGGCAATGCCACTGTACTGGAAAATCGTATCACTACTGAAGGTGATGCGAATGGAATGCCAACAATATTTCATTTTTTGACCAGTGTCAAATATAGACAGAATAAAGTTTGATGGAAATTTTCTAAAAGTATGTAAACAAATTTGTGCCTGCAACGTTTTGAACATGATTATTGTCATTGTCAACCTTTGATATCCATGGTAGTTTCCATGATGGCTCTGAGGTCATCGGAGTCAAACTTTGGATTAAACATACAAGTCTGAACCCAATAAAACTTGGTTGCAACTTGAATGCATTTGAATCGATGTCTTGATCCATCAAGTCACTTGTCTTGACATAGTGTTCACTAATGCCACTGCATTCTTGTGCAGTGGCATTCGTTAACCCAATTGCATGCAAATCAGAATAAGAAGTTTCTTTTTTTTTTTTTTTTAAGTTTTGTATGTTTCACTGGAATTACATACTTCAAGCAGTAGTGTATTGTATGTGTACTTTTTGGTGAAAAGTTAACCAACCATGCAATATCTTTAAAGGTTTAATTTTACACGGCTTCTTTAAATTTTGAGAAGTGCTGTTTTTCAACTTACCTGAAATACAAAATTTATGAGAAGCAAGAAATATAACTTAGAAATAAAACTGGCTTTCAACTAACAGCTGCCTTAACAAGTCACTAACTCAACTTCTGTATGTGGGATTTCCCTTTTAAGGAGCGAATTTCACTAGCTCTCATAGTAAGTGCAGCTGAAGACATTTAGAGGTCTCCTATTTAAACTTCAACAGAAGTCACTTTTTCACCAGCTAAATGCATTAAAGTTGACCTATTAAGTGGAAGTAAGCCAGTGGGTGGGGTGAGACGAACAGCCTCTCCCCTTGTCCTTTAATGTAAACATGCTAGTTTATGCTCCAGCACTAAGCTGCCACAATGAAAACTGACTTGTACAGCTTCACTTTTAGCAGCAGGTGATCACCTGCAACGCAGCCAGATTAAACTTCAGCAGACTCACTCTTACCCCACAACTCCTTCAGAGTAGTTCCTGACTTTCCAAGGCGTGCCCGTGTAACCTTCATATCTTTCCGTGTTAGAGCCGCAACCATTGTTCAAGAGACTGGAATTGAATCCGAAAGTGCTAGCTTTATTGTCTCTCTTTCTTTTGTTAGGGTGTCCGTCCGTGAGTCCCCTCCAAAGCACGGCAACCCCACTGCCCTGCTGCCCCCCTCCACCGACACCGCCCCTGCCCGCGGCTCGGTTGTTGTGGTTGCTGTTGGTGTCCAGTGGTATAAAGTCCCGCTGTTCCGTCATTTCTCCAACCCCCGCTGAGGTAGACATCCCCTGGGTCTTGACGTCTCCACCACCGTTGTGCGAGTCGAGAGTCCCGTTTCTGCAAGTGAAGACGGCTCCCGACGCCCCGTTGTTGACGATTGGTTTCAGGCTCGGAGTGCTCTGAGATCCCGTGGAGTAGCTGCTATTGACGTGCAAATACCCGAGTCCCTGCGTCGTCTCCCAAATCTGCATCCACAGGTTGTTAGCGGGTCCCCGTTGTTCTGGCTGAAACCAGGCGATTCTAGGATCCATCAAACGCCACTGTAGGCAAACCGCCCCCCCCACCCCACCACTGAGCAGCGCTCAGCTCGTGTGCAGCTAGCCAGGTCGCTAGCTAACGTTAGCTAGCCTGCTCAGGTTCTCCACTGACCGTTACTTCTAGATTATGGTTAAAAAAAACTACGCGCTTGGGTAATAATGCTATACACCGAGCGGTCAAACTAATTCGTCCGCAGTAACTAAAACGAGAGAGCGAGTCAGGTGATAAAAAACAGTATTTGAAGATCAACTTGCTGTTGAAGACGTTAGAAACGTGCGAGGGTTGTCTGTCGAAGAGTCTCTGTGCCTTTCCCCCGATGGCGGAGTCCACACCGCTACTGCGGCTGCGCAGAGCAAGTGAATAGGGGCGGGGATACACCTATTACGCAACAAACAGTTTACTGGGTTGTTTAATATATTTATTACATAACAAACTCAGATTTCATATTTTTCTTTCTATGTCAATCAAATACGGAAAATCAGTTTTTAATTCATATACCTATTCATTTAAATCTGACATTATTTATGATTTTTTACGCTTAAAAAATAAAATTGAGGCAGGAGTACGATTTATATGCTCTCAAAAATGGATTAAAAACAATATAATATCGTGGAAGACGTTTTTTCAAGGTATTGGAAAAAAAAGTAAAACCCATAATTCCGTTTAATATTACGTAAAACCTATTAAGTGTTTTAATACATGATGTGCACACCATGCAGATTGCACCTGCAAATGGTCATTGACATTCTTCACATGGAAGGTAATGTGGAAAATGTCATTACTAAGCAAGCTAGCTATTAGGTGATCTGGTGCCTCTCCCTTTTCATAATCCCGCATAGGTTCTATTCAGGCTATTGGACTAACAGCTCTCTCAACATTTTTGAGTGTAGAGTCACTTTACACTAGACTTCAAGCAACTTAGATTCCACACTTCTTCATTTTTTCAGGTTATTGGTCTCAAAATTATATGCTAATTTTGACAAAATCAAAATTAGTCCAGTCATTTCCTTTAATGCAGTTTTTCCATCCGCTTAATTTTCCATTAATATGCTTTTTATAAACTACCTTTAAGCTTATTAGCCGAAATCCATCACCGACTGTTTTTATAATAGTGTGATGATTTCTTATTAAATCTAAATCTAATGTGGTCTCATTATCTGTAAGAGGTCCACATATATTCAACTTCAACTATTCAAAGTGTATTAACCTGAAAATAGTAGTGGTTTGAAAATACATAAATCTTGCTGCAAGCAATAGCCAAAACTATTCAGTTATAACTTTCTAAGAAATGAGGAAAAAATAAATTCACTGTGAGCCAGATCAGGTTTTACATCAAAACTAGGGTTTTGAAGAAATTTCCACATTTGTCAGAAATCCTGACAGAAAAACATAAAGAACTTAATATACCGGTTGGAGCGAGACCTGGCAGTGGGAAAACGCCTCTAGTCACTTGCAAAGCAAATGATAATGGAACAGCTGTAGACTATACATCAAGAAGCTTTAGACTTCAGTTCAGATCTTTTGCAAACCACGATTTTGAGCAAGTACCCTGTTGATTTGAATAATTTAAGATTTATTATTCACTGACCATTTTTAATAAGATATTCAAAAACAAAACCAGAGGTTTTGATTTCATATGAAATGTTTCAGTACTTCTATTGAAAGTTTTTTTTTTAACTATTCTAAATGGTTCTCTCATGACCCAGAGGTTTACCATAAACTAATCAAGTGATAAAAAAAAAAAATAAAAAAGTAAATTGATTTTTCCAACAGGGATATCTCACCTTACACCAAATGTATTTTTATTTTTAACCATTACAGCAAGACAACTTCAAATAATTTCATGTTTACATCACGGTTCAGATCTTTATCCAGAAAAATGGAGAGATTAATTAACCTAAATTTCTTTTCACTTTATTAGGAGATGGATGAGATTTTAATGAAACTATATAGTATCAAAGTTTTGGCACATTTCTGACACACCAATAAATATTTTTAACACCTTTTCCATTCACTGCTGAACTAAATACTATTCCTGTCAGTCCACAGCAAGTCTATTTTTTTCCCAGAAAGTTTCAGATTGAAGAATTATTTACAACACAGCTTTTAATAAGCTATCTTCTTAAAAGCTAGCTAATTTGTGAAAGTAAATTCAAAATTTCACATTTTGAAGTTTGAAAAAAGTTAGAATTTTTAATTTCAAGATTTCCTTGTACCTTTGCTCACTTAACATTACAAAAGTATTTACCTCCATTGAATTTTGACATGTAACAACAACAAATCTAATATTTTATCAGAATTTTATGTAGTAAACAAACACAAAATAGGACATAATTATGAAATGGAAACACATCATGGTTTTCTTCCCTATTCCTTTTGTTAAGCAAATAAAAAATGCACTCGGCATCTCTTTGTGGTTGTGGCAGTATCATGCTGTGAGTCTCCTTTTGCTCTGCTGGGACAAGTAACAGGGTGTGGATACTTTAGCTATCCCCTGTAATCTGGAGTAATTTTTTTTCCCTATTAGCCAGAGCATCTTTAGCTCTAGTTTCTCTATAAGCTTGAAAATTTGTGTAGCAACTTCAAAATATGAATCTACAAAAGTTGCTTTCAAAGAGTGATTTCCAAAAGTCTTCACAATGGACACAAAATAGCCTCGTGATGTGATTAATTTAAGAAAAGCAGTTTATTTTCTAAAAATAAAATGGATCGTTCTGCTGTAAAATAACAGCAGTCTATAGTGTCCTAGCAACATGACTGCTTTTTTTCCCCAAATAGGTCTCCTTCTACTAGTTAGTATAAGTTAAAGGGTACAAATGAAAGAAAAACTGCACTCTGCTTTTTTTTCAACCTTATGTTTTAAAAATGTTGTTGACGTGCCATCAAAATTTGTTGAAATCTTTTAAACCGTGTTGGTGAGTCTTCACAAACAAAATGCCACCACCTCTTCCTTTTTACAAAAAATAATCACATAACTCAAACAACTGTAAACAGTGATTATTTTAAAAAATACATAAATAAGTGATGGTTTCTCAACTGCACCATCTCATCATGTCTCATCAACTGATCATAGTGTGAAGAACACAAAGTCCTTATTTCTTCACCACCTTTTCCAGATAACCAATAAATCTTCTCAGGTTGATTTTGATGTTGTCCAACACGCACAGCTGCTGAGGGCTGTATTTACCCCGGCCTTCTTTACGGATCTATTAAGAGAAAGAAAGTTGGATAAGTATCTTAATGTATTGGAGAGATGAGATCCTGAAATAAATTTGATTGGAAATATCTTTTGGAAGTCAAAAGAATGACCTAATTACAAAAAATTGCCTAAACTAAATGTTAGTTCATCTCTACAACCTTTGCCTTGAAGACGGGCTGAAGTGCCTTAAGTGCAGGCAGTAAGTTGAGGTTTTTAGCCGCCATTTCTGCCTCCTCTCCATCAGCGAACACATCAAACAAAGCGTCGAGCGCTTCTCCGTTCACAACCAGATCGGAATCCCTCGTAGCGACTTGAAGCAAGGCATTTCCAATCATCTGCAGGAGCAAAGATTCTCAGAGCAGGAGCAAAGATTTGGGCACAAACAAAATAAAAATGGAAGAAGTAATACCTGAAGGGTTTCCACCGTGCCCTTTTCTTTGGCTAATGTGCTTCCAGTGATTCCTAGGATGGCGACGGCGTTAACCCTCACGCTGACAATATCGCAGCGGGTGGCTGCCTCGCTCAGACTCATCAGCTGCTGAGGGGTCATGCACTGAACAAACAAAAACATGACAGAAAAAGCAGCCATGCAGTCAGAGGGTTGTTTTCCAAATTAGAAATAGTGTTGGGTTAAAGCTTCTAGTCAGAATCACTAAATATAGTTTGTAACCTACAGAGCGACGCACCATGCTCAGTTTGTCTTTGCTTTGCGATTTGACCATTAAAAAAAAGAGATGATTCAAAATTCCTCTTTTTTCATGTTTTTAAATCAGAATTCTTCTTTGAAAGAGTGTTTATTTTTATTTTGTAAAGCTGCAAGAGAAAAACTTTTAGAATGCTACACAGATTTAAAAAAAAATTTAATAAAAATGATTCTTGCACTTCTTGTGATGTCATTAACCTAAATATATGCTATGCTGAACCAGCAGCTTTCTAAAACTTTCTCATTTATAAAACTCTGCTGTGAAAAGAAATACACTGCTAGACAGTTAAATGTTTTACAAAGCAATGCTACAATATTCAGCCTAAAAATGATGAAATCTTAAATGTATTTTTCTGATTACCATCAGTGACACTGAACAGTACTGTATTTTGTACCTGGCTGATGTTTTTGGAGGCAATTATCTGCAGGAGAGAGCGCATGGCGCTGATGACGGCCTCAAGGAACTCCTCATCTTTTGGGATTTCTGCAACAGAAAAAAGTTTAAATGTCAGATCTGCTTGTTGCTTTCACACATGCCTATGAACACTAAACTGGTAAAGTATCAAAAGTGCTAAATTGCAAAAATATTGACAAGAATCCGAGACCTTCAGCACCAAAGACCAGTGAGGACAGGTGCTGTGCTGCTCCCTGCAGGGCTGCCTCACCGCCCAGAGACTCTGCATCCATGGTGGAGAGTATGCTGTGGAGGCAAGTCAGCGCCCGGGACTGAACCCGCTGCATCCTACACAAAGAGGAGGCATTTAAAAAAAAAAGTTTATATGGTGAAAAGTTAAAAGCTGCAACCAATTTTGAGTTGATGAAGATGAGTACCGCCTGCTCAAGCTTCTCCAGGACGGATTCTCTTGGCACACATTGGTGGCTTCCTCTCTGGGGAAGGATGTTTTTTTGAGAACCTTGAATCCAGAGAAAGAAAAACATATTACAATGCAATCGCAGCATATATGTGGGAGAAGCTAAGTGGGGTTCACTGCATAACCACAAACAAACAGCTCCTTCCACAATATTCATCAAGTAACTACTGAACTTAACCACACAGTACAACCACAAATGTATGTGTCAGAAAAACAACATAAAAAAGGAAAATGACACATGACAATCACATTAAGATGTTTTTAACGTAGAACAAAAATATGAAAAACATTTTGCATTTGTATTCAGTATTTGTATTACTTTGATGCATGTACATGAAATTTAATACAGTGGTTCCCAAGTCCAGTGCTGAAGAAAGCCTGTTGGAAGTTGAAATAGACCTCAGACAGGACAAAGGTACACCCTGGACACAGTCAGAACTACGGTGGCATTGTGTAGAACAAAGCATATTTATATTAAGCGGTAACACCAAGAAGGCCTGCCTGTAAAGTCATTTATACTCATCTCCTAGGCAACTACCAGGGCATTGAGACCTAACTACACTGTTCACAAGTTTCAACAGGTGTTATAACTGTTTAAACATAGCTATCTAGATGTGCTACAAAAAGAAAATTTGACGGGTTAGCACAGCTGTGGAGACATTCCTCCATCTAGTTTTCAGACTGTGATTAGCTATCCTCATATCTGCAGATGGTAATGTTTAATCATTGGTTCGTGTGTATCAGTATGAATTAATATTCAACACATCAGTCACAAAAAGGGTCGTGAAGAAGAAGCAAACTATGTAAAGGAAGTGTGACTTTTAGTCCACAAAATGCTTTACTTTTCAGATGTTTTATTTGTTAAAAAAATTAAAAATCTATGTCCCATTTTCTTCCTCTTCAATATTAGGGACTCCTTAATAAAATCCACTGAAAAACTGTGAAAATATTCAAAAGGCATTTACACCTCTGCAGAGCTTTTCCTTTTAGGCTTGCAACCACAGCTGCAAAGATGACAGCTAAATCCACTTTAGGCACTTGTCAACACTCGCTGACTTTGTAATGAATTCTTTCTGTGCATGTAGTGACAGAAGTGAGGTGTGATTGAGGAAGCAGAGTGCTGTTTGCCTTTTCTGGTATGCTGTGGTTGATCAAGGCCCCTTGAACTTCAGCTGACAAGCACAGAGGAGACATCAGACTGGACAGTCCGTCGCAGAGCCCGTCAGGACCCAAGTCACTTTCATCGCTGCTCGACTCCTCCTCCCACTCGTCATCAGAAGGATCTAAACAATAGAAAAGGAGAGCAATAAAGAATATTTTAATGTCCTGAAATCACCCCACTAGCATTATGTTTTCTGGTCTAACAGCCACTCAGAATGACAAAACCACACTTGGTGGCTGTGTCACAGGAAATAAATTTTAGATGAAAGTGCCTGGGGTCAGCACTGCTGTCCGTGCCCTCAACACTCACCGTCAGAGCAGCACATGTTGACAATGATCTCCAAGGACGTTTGCTGGGCTGTCAGCAAGGCCGTTGCCTCCCTCAGCTCCTCCTTACCCCTCTGGATGCAAACAAACAGCCGTGTGAGTCAACATCCCAATGCAACCATGACTGCTAGCGCTGCTATCGCCCAGTCTGGCTCCAGCCACTCGCTACAGAGGAGCAATTCATTCCTGCTGATGTACTCGAACATGTCAGGTTGCACATCTCTGAGCTGGGTCGTGGTGACAGCCTGCATAGAAAGTAGCTGATGGAGAAACTTGGCTTAAGCTATGCTGATATATTTAGGGCCACGATGAATGTATGTGTTTCAGTAGTACTATGACTGAATAGTGATAGTTTTATATTTTAGAGAGGGAATTGTGGAACGTCAACATGATCTTGGGGTTCTGTTCATGACTGAGCCGTGAGGGACAGATCTGTCTCGCCGGGGTTGAGTCAGCTAGTCACCAGCCCCCAAATGACCCGCGATGCGTCTACTCCACAGTTTGTCTGCAGTGTTGGCCTGGTGTTACGCTTTCGGATGATTCATGTGTTGCCTTTCCACCTGCCATTGGTGGGTAGCTCTAAAGTCCAAAAGCAGACCGCATATTTCCCATGAACAGCATCGCATCTCAGCATCTAAGGCCATCTATGAGACCTCTGAAGAATCACTGTGAGGGTTTTTCCACACAAGTCGATCCAGTTCTTAAACAGGGTAGGTGCTTGATTCAGTTCCTTACTGGTTCCAGAGAAGAACTAGTTTGTTTCCACAACCTGAGATTTTTCAAAGAGCTTAAAAGTTATGAAACTACACAAATCATATAATTTGTCTCAGCAGAGTTTATAGACTTTACCCACAGTACAATTTCAAGCTTTTCTTTCTTTTCAAACTTTTTCAGCTCCACACAAAACAATATAAATGAACCAAGAAAAGAGTTTCAATTCGTTAATATATGAAATAATTTACTACCGTTATTAATAATGTCTTGTGGTAGTATTCTATATTCTACTGCAGGGACAAGGTAAACAGAAATATAACAAAATTTTATGTTTTGAAATGTCTCTCTCATTAGGACCAGTCAGATACAGCTGACTGGCCCAAAAACAAACCAATTATTTAAATAAAAAATCCCTGTAATTGGGGCCTGCCCATAGCAATGCACGACAGGCACCTATTGTTCTACACCCAATAGAATGTCTCTTTATTTATTTTTCATCCGTCACCGTTAATGCAGATCGTACCGCTGCGTGCACCCCCACAAAAGTGGCATCAAAACATGTGGCTCGATGCGAGAAGGGAGCTATTATTTTTAGTCCGATTCGGAGTTACCATTTCGACATAAACGGCAAAAAACGACGCCCCAAAATCCCATTGAAGTCAATGCAGCGAAGAAACACCACCTTTCTCTCATGTTATTACTGTGAGTGAGGTGGAGATATGAAAGGCGGTAATATCAGAGACGACAAATAGCCAAAAGACACACTTTGGCAGGCCCCGGTCAAATCTCTTCAGGAATTTTCTAGTTTCAATAATGTTGTTTTACGTATAAAATATAAGCCAGCCTTTATTCCAATTACACAGATCAATACGTTTTTGAACCAATAGCAATAATAAATACTACATTGAAGCAATTCAAACAAATTGTGTAAAGGTAAATGACTTTCCTGTTCATGCTAAATGCTGAAAAGCCATACAAAAAAAACTCTAAAAAATGTTCTGGCTGAGTTTTCTGGCATTTAGCAAACATAAACATATTTTTTTAATTTAACTGGACTAAAACAGTATAAGTTTAGTCAGATTTAACTTCAGACAGTGAGAAAAACTGTACACCTAAAAAACTCTTTGTATTAGGTGTACGAAAATATATGGTTCCAACTGTAAATAACATTTTCTAAATTTAGGGTTTTAATCAAACATTAGAGTGCACAAAGCTATGCTGTTTAAATATCAAGCACTTTCAAGGACTCTAAGTCCCTGTAGGACCCCTGTCTCAGCAAACCTGCAAACAGATATCTCCACCTTAATTTATGAATGCTGTTAACAAACAGCCTTTGTGAATGCTTCAACATCACAAAGGTTGATGTGGACACTGCTGATCCACATCAGCAGTGTGAAAACAGGAGTTAACTTATTTGACTCCACCTGAGGATATGAAGTGAACAACAGTTTGAAATATCTGTCAGAAGTGGTGTTGATGGATTCAGGGGAAAATAACCAGCTGTGCACTGACCTATTTAAACTCTGATGGATGATCACAAAATAAACTGTGAGACGATAACAGACATTCAGCTTGTGGTGTTCTGTTCCATGTTTTATTATTGTTGAAGCTGTTTTATTGCAAAACTATTTACACCCTTTTAATTTCTTCACATTTCGTCATATTACAACTACAAACTTTAATGTATATTACTGAGATTGTAGATAATTAGGTGGCTAATTGTCTATTGTTAGAAGCTGAACTAAAATTAGCATTTAAGCTAACATTAGCTTTGTAGCTAACTCATTTTGACTTAAAAGCTGAAGTTGACTTACTGAATGAATTGAGCTAATGTTAGCCATAATGCTACTGTAAGCCTGGATAATATCGATATCATTAAAGCTAGCATTAGCCTAATTGTTTTAAAATTAAAACAGCCAGCATACTTTTCAGCCCTCGGATCGAAACGTTTCCTTTAATTTAAAATTTTCTGAGTTACATCTCAATTGGCTCTTGAATCAATTTCACATAGAGAGTGAATATTTTGCCCATTTTTCTTTTGCAAAACAACTTGGACTGAATGAGGTTTTAGGTCTGTTTTTGATTAGGCCATTGTAATATGAACATGTTTTGATCTGAACCATTTCATTGTAACTCTGGCTGGATGTAAGCCTTTTCTAGAGTGATTTTCTTCCAAGATTGCAAAGAATCAGCTGAGCATGATGCTGCCACTACTATGTTTCACTGTGCGGTTGATGTGCATTTTTTATGCAGGCCAGAAACTTACATTTTTGTCTCATCTGACCAAAGCACCTTCTCCTACATGTTTGCTATGTCCCCTCTGATTAAATTACAAACAGTGCCATTATATATGTGACTTCTAAAGGCAATTAGATGCACAAAATTTTATTTAGACGAGTAACAATGAGGGTTTTCTGGTTCTGTCAAGAAAAAAAAAACAAGTTTCTTATTCTAATATAACAAAATGTGAAAAGGTTTAGAGGTGCTTTCTGTAGCAACCAGTGTATCTACTTACAGGCAGCAGGTCGGAAAAGTCAGTGTCAACCTTCATTTTTTTGCCATTCTTCTTCTTCATGGGTGCGTCCTCCTCGTCCATCTCTTCCTCAGCGGGCTCTACCGCTGCCTCTGCCTGTTCTGCTTCGGCCACAGCCACCGTGTTTTTGTGGTTAGCCTCTTCGGCTCGTCTGAATTTAGGGATCAACACCCCCGCATCCAAATCCAGACACTGTGACAGGGTGGCCACCACGGCGTTGAGGGTCTGGGCTTGTCGGGCCGCAGGCAGGCTGGCCTTCATGTTCCACAGCGTACCTGAGAGACAAGGCAGGAACTCAGGACATTCTATAGGAATATACACTGCAGTTTTGGGCCACCTTAAAAAGTGAAAGAGACAAATATGACAAGAGACGAATTTTACCTGCAGCTAAAGTCCTGAGGAGAATGTGCGCCATGCCTGGCTGAGATGACAGCAGCACTTTTTCTAGGGCTCCAAGTACTGCGGCGTTCATGCTACGTAGGAGCTCGGGGTTGTCCTCGGTCACAGTGTGCAAACAGTGAGCTGAGAAACGCAAACAGTAAGAGTCAGATTCCTCCAACTGAGATGGCAGATTAGCTTATATTACCTTAAAATTAACTGAGATGAATGTATCCATTAGAAGCTCACTGAAATGCATACATATCGACTCTACTTATAAAATAAAGTACACAAACGCATGCTACTGTCAAACACTTTGGGGTTATTTACCTGAATTTGTAGCATCTCATCCTTTAATAACAGTTTTTTAACAACTGGAAACTGTAGAAAGCAGCTGAAGGATATTTGGGAGAGAAATTCCTATTTCTGACCAATTTTACGGTTTTAGTTGCTTAATAATCTTGTATTTTATTTCCATTCTGTAAAATTCAGAAAAAAAAAACAGCTAGAGGAAAAAAGAAAAGTTTTTTAATAACCTTCTTTTAGCCAGCTAACACGTGGTGTGCAGCAGTATGTGGGTATGGGGCAAAGCTGACTTACTTTATGCTACATCCAGCCAGTGCAAACTCACTTTCTCTAACCCAGCAAGAATAAATGGGAAGGAATAAATGATATTCTGTTGTATGATGTTTTAATCTTGATACCAGTAAGTGTCAAATGCCTACCAGAAACTCTAAATGAAGAACTTAAAAGGAAATCCTGTTAACTAGACTAAATGCTGTCAGACATACCAGCTGATATGGACAGCTCCACGTTGTGAGGGTGTCTCTCCAAGCACTGGACGACCATGTCCAAGAGGCCGGATTTGTTGAATAAGGACACTGCCTGGCTGCTGCTCTCACTAAAGGGACAATAGATGGATGACACGATCAGCTGAAGAATTGAAGATTTAGCAGGTGTACACCTAAACGGTGGCTGCAGGGTGACCACGGTTACACAATTAACAGTGAAATTCTTTGAACAGAACTTGATGTTGTTCTAAATACTCCTGATAGTGGAATGATTAAAATAGAAATAGCAAAATATTTATCTCTTGACTTATTATGATTTTAAGAATGGAGAAAGATTTGTGTTGCAGTAGAGTAAAAAACAACCACAACAACATCTTAAGGAGAGGAAATAAATCAACAAAAACCCTACATACCAACTTGTTGACTTACCATAGATTCCACAGTAGGTTCACAGCTTCAATGGCCACTCCCTCCACAGGATTGCTCTGGTCTTTCATTGCAACAGCAGCAGTGTCGAAACCAGTACAACACTGGAAAGAAAACAACATCCTGACCAAGGAAGCAGCAGATGCATACACTGTATTTATCACTTTAATAAAGTACTGACTTTGGTTCAAAATGTCAAAAACACATAATAAATTTCACTGCAAGTCAATTTTTTTTTTACCTATGTGAATACAGCCTTGAAAAACAGGGTTTGAATAATTTTTCCACAGTAAAATTCAAGCACTTTTCAAGTATTTTAAGATAGGATTTTTAAATTTTTCCAGCACTCGACATTTTGGAGATAAAAACAATACAAATGAACTAAAAGGCAGTTTAAATTCACCAAAGTGTTTTACCATTTACTGATATTAATAATGTCTTGTGATAGTATTATACAGAATGTATAACATATATATTTCAATTACACCGACCAATAAGTTACTAATAAGTCACCATTAGGAATAATAAATATCCTTTACATGGAAACAACCAAAACAAATCATATTACGGTAAATGATCTTCCTTGTCAAAATTTAAATGCTTATACACAATGTACAAAATATTCTTGCTAAGTTTTCTGTCATTTCGGAAATAAAAATAATTCTGGTAATTCTAACTAACCTAAAACAAGAGACATTTAGTCTGATTTCACTTTAGACATTGAGAAAGAAAATGTGTGTGTGTGTGTGTGCGCGTGTGTGTGTGTGTGTCTTATTATACAGTGCATGAAAATGTCTAGTTTCAACTGTTTCCAAATCTAGGCTTTTAGTCAAATGTTCAGTTAAAATATCGCACTTTCAAGGACTTTACACAGAAATCAAGAACTTTCCAAACTTTGAAAAGCACCTGTTTGAACCCTGTAAAAAATATTACTGCCTGTGTGCTTGAATGACATCCAGTTCCTGCAGATGTTACAGTCTACAGACGAGGAGGAGCTAAGAAGACGCAGTGAGCTAAAAGCAGCAGTGGAGTCTCACCTCTCGAAGCAGTGCTGTCAGCGGCGTCATAACGTCGTGCCTCACCATGTCTTCGCACACCTCTTGACCTCCGCATGCACTCAGATTTCTGTGAGGCAGACACACACTCATCAGTAACTCAGAGGAGATCCTGTGTGAGTAACAAAGCTAAAAAACATTTTTAAAAATCGCAGAGTTGCTGATCTGCTGCACAAAATCTCTGACTGAAGAGCAATCAGAGCACAGCTTTATACCGAAAGAAGTGCTGAGGGAAGAAATGTGTTCTGTTTCATGTGAAAACATAATGAAAAGAAAACATGAAGATCTCTGAACATTAAACAATCAAATCCTGAATGATGTGGAGCAAATCCTCCCAACTTCTTACAATTTGCTTTTTGTACAGCATAGTGCCCCTGGCACAATACACATTTATTTTAAAAACAAAACTGATTATGTTCACTTACAGTAAACCAGTGATGAAATTAGAAAACCAAGAAGGGCCTCCTTTTTCTATTTTTAGCACAAAGCCTTTTTGAAACAGAAGAATGCCATTATTAGAACTTGATTATTCTTAAGCTTGGTGTCTTTTTTTTTTTTTTTTTACTTTTGTTTTGTTGCCATGTATTTCTTAGCTAAATCCAAGAGTTTTTTTTTTATAGCTTAATGTTGAATTAAAAACAACTTAAGGGAAAGATTTTTTAAAAGAATGAATGGAATGTGTAATGTGTCCAACATTATTCAAAGAAAATTTAGCGGCATTACGAAAGTCAAGCGAAGAAAAGCCCAGATCCCACTGCTCCCTCACCTGAGCGCCCCAGTGGCCGTCTCCCTGACGGCCACGCTGCCGTCCAGCAGCATGGGGCCCAGCCGTCTGACTGCGTCCCTCTGGAGGAAACCAGGAATGGCCTGGTTCTGCTGCACCACCCGAGAAATGCTGGCACATGCAAACTCTCGAATATCTGCACTAGGACTCTGCAACTGGAAATAAAAACAACTTGATATTAAATCGAGGTTTTTTATCTTTTATTTGAAGATTTCCTTTCCGTTTCCGAAAGCAAAGTCGAGGTGAAATGTTTTGAGATTGATAGAAGGATTTTAACTTTTTTTTTTTACTTTACTCCTTCAGCATTAAAATATTTTTCACCAAATGTTTTTATTGTATATTGACGCTTAATAGGAAAGAATTCACAAGCTTTTATCAAGAAATACATCAGGCTCATGAAAAAGAAATCAATAGTTGTAGGTTTAGGTGGCTTAAGCTATTGGGAGTTTCTGAGCCGTTGACCCAGCACATAAATATTTTTAATATTTCCATGCTCCATCATGCTTAAAAACAAACAGATAATCACCAAGTTGCTCCTGGATGGTTGGAGTTGCCTTTGAAAAACATTTTTAAATCATCCTTTATTCACTGCTGTGCTTTTAGGCAAGATCAACCACACATGGTTGACCAAGTTTCACTGCTGGCATGAAAAGATGTAGTCATATTAGATCTTTTATGTGTTTTTTTTTCTTCTTTTCTGCCCTTCCTAACAACAGATTATTGTTCTTTTATAAGCAGAAACCCTCACGTCTGCTTGCTGCAATTTCTCAGCAGCAGTCTCTGACTAAGGAGACAGTCATAGCACTTGCTAGTCTCTCTTGAATGCCCTGGAGCTTTTTATCATCATGTCAACTGGACTGTGGTCTCAATGACTTGATAAATATGTAAATTTTATTCTGGTATGTGAGGGATTTTTTGATGCAAAGTAATAATGACAGAAAATGTTTGCCCTTTCAAAACAGAATGTAATCAAAATGACAGAGTGACATCAGCTCCCTCAATCCTCATCATCTATTTCACATGAGATCATTGAAATTATGCTTTCAGGTCATTTTGTGAGCTAATTAATTATAAGTCAATTTAAAACACACACAAAAAAGTAAAGCAATCACTGTTGAAAAAGAAAATTTCTGTCAGTCTTTAAAAAAATAAATAAAAGTTATTTTTTGCAAAACATGTTTCTGTTTTGCTATTCTAATCAACACCGAAAACATTCCCTTTGCAGATAAGAAATTAATTTTAGTCAATACAAAGATGATATCAATATCACGTAAAAGAATTATGGACATGATTTTGAATTATTATCTTAGAGAGAAAAAAAAGTCAAATTAATTGGTCCTAATTCTCTATTGTACATTGCTCTATACTGCATTTAAATATACACAATAAGGGCAACACAAACTGCCTTATATAAGACAAATCACACAACCATAAAGCAAGAATAATTTTCTAAAATTATAATACATATGCAAAGAGGTACTTCTACTTAAATTGTAAATAAACCAATATAGCAATTACATTTTATCATTAGTAGTAGGATTTTGTATGTTGTATATTTATTGTTTGTAAAGTGCGCATACTGACACCTGGTTAAAGGGACATAACCCAGCCTCGCATGTGACCGTGGGCAAATAACCTAACACTGCTAGTCAATAATTATTTATCTGCTCATCAATAATTCGCATAACACACATCCCTCAGATCAGTGCGTTTCATAGTTATAACTTTAAACCCCCGATGTGATCGTGGTCCTACTTTTTCCAGCAGCTCCGCAGCCGGACAGCCTTCCTCGTCGTGCTCTTCGTCCGCTTCCTTCACAGCGTTCACCGGCAGGCCGACAGAGTTGAACTGCGGCCGCTTAAACTTCGTGGTTTTACTTTTACCCATTTTGATGTGTTTCTAGGTGCTCATGTGACAAGATGTCTGTCTGTGGTTTCCGTCCCAAATGTCGGCGATTACACTCCCAGCACCCCGCAGATCCAGGCTAGCTGGAAACCATGTGGAAGAGTCAACGCAGTCGGCCGGAAAGAGATCGCCGTTGACGGAAAGCGGTCACGCGTTGTCGCAACCAAGAAAATTGTTCCTCCGTACGTTATTGCGTCCGCCATATTGTGAGTGGCAGGTTCTAAACTTGCCACTACCGATTTTCTAACGAAATCCATGGCCATTCAAGCATGGATTTCCCCGGGCACTTCAGGAGATATTGGATTGTGCATGGACAGTTTGGTTTTAAAATAATTTAAATCAGAAAAACAAGAGGAAAGATTATTGCAGCAAACCACAACCAGAAACTATATTTAAAAATCTGAGGGAAGGCAGAAAAACCAACATATTTTCACACTCTGTGTGTTTATTAGGTAAATAAATTTAAAAATAGAAACATTTTGATAAAATACATGCTCAACTTTAGAAACAGAAATAAACACATCGAGATTCGGTTCGTAAAATACATCAAGGGTCAGGTGAGCACATCAGCAGCTTCAATAACATCACAGCTAACTTTTAAAAAGCCTCCATCTGTCCATTTCTTCATTCTAAATCATCATGATGATGATATCCTCCTCAGTGCTGCACCTTGTCGCTGATGCTCAGGTTGCTTGAAGGACCGATGAGCGGTCAACAATTGATGAAAACTAACTGAACAGAGTGACCTAGATGGTAATCACTGAATGTTCGGTCGGGGTTTGAGAATGAGTTTTCCCGTCTGTCAAGAAATTTCAAGAAAATATTGTTAAATTCATAGAAAGATGAAAGATAACTTTTCCAGGAATCAATAATCTTACATCATCACAGGACATGTTGTATTCTGCTAAAACTGTGCGGCAGCGGGCAGCAATTCTGGAGGCGCAAACGTCAAGGAAGAAACCATGACCAAGAATGTAAAAAAAAAAGAAAAAACATTCTGTTTGACACAAAGCAAAATGAACTGTTCCACATTATATTTACTACAGCAGAAAAAGGATACATCGAGGGTGCCACGACTCGTTTGTGTATCCCAGCAAAGAAGAGCGCTATTAGGGTGATGCAGCTGATGGTGAAGAAGGGATGATTCCAAAGTGATGAAAGGAAAGAAACCTGCAAAACAAGGAGGGAGAGGAGCAATGTTAGGAAAATTTGATAGAACAAAGTTTTACTTTTTTTCTCTCATCTGATCAAAATTCAGGAGTACTTTTTGATTACATTGAAAGCCCATGAAGAAAAGATTCTCTTGAAACTCACTGGAATTTAGCTGAAATCAGGTGTGAAGTTTAGATTTTTTTTAAATCCTATATGTCATCTTTAGAATTGCAAATCTGTGTCATATGAATGTGAGGAGAAGCAGCAGTGAAACAGCACAATGCAAACATCATGCACATAATTTTGCTTACTTCCTCAGGTAACAAACCTTTTGAGTGTCGGGGTCTATTAACCAGTTCCAAGCCCCTGTGGCTGTGCAAACAGACACCACTATCAAAATCACTGGAAAAAGATATAAAAGAAAAACATTACAAACAATATATTATAGTGACTATTCAGGAATTTAATAAAGTTGATGCATCTTTACTGACAGACTGTATATTCCCTAAACACCTAGCATTGGAATCCTCCCACATACGTGCAGTTATAAGACACAAGTAATAAAATCAATTACTCTACCTTCAGTATACTCAAATATAAAATGAAGGATATATCTTCTCTTAAAATTCCAGCCTTCAAAACACAGCAAAAGTCTCAATTTAAAACATGTTGGAGCTCGTAATTTGAAAGGTTTTTTCCAAAGCTAAAATTTTTTGTTTTAACATGCAGCTATTATGAAATGTTTGCTACCATACACATTATGCAAATTGGAATGTTGTCCTATTGTTAAGATTGTAGGGAATATACCTAGAGCTACATCATCAACCAGCGGTGTAGATTTGGGTGCTGTACTAATAATAGGACAAGAGAAACTGGGTGAAAATAAATATGGTGACAAAAACGATCTACCTTTTAACACTCCCAGAGCGGCAGTCTATGTCTGAATGTGCAGCTCATTTAAATGTGCATTGTTATAACTTGATAATAACATTCCTTGGAAGACAAAATTGACTAACTAACCACTTGTCTCTCTATATAAAATCTATGAAACTCTCATTTCCTGTCCACTATAGTTCCAGAGACACCTGCCACCATGTAAGGATTCTTTAGATGTCCTTACATGGTGGTGAATTTTTTGTTGTTGTATATTTTATGTTCATAAACATTTAGAAACACAGAAACACAGTTTGGAGTATGATAGCCATACTTCTGAGATAACCTTTTCTTTGCAAGTATGCTAAAAATTGTCTAAAAATATTTCTCATTTTAGAAGATGAAAACACCCAGTATTCTTTATCTTGTCAAACAAGTAGCGCCATCATACAATTATGCTATGAGTTTCAGCTTTTAAATATCTACGCTACTTTAATAACTCAACTTTGGGCATTGCAGTGGTACATGCTTCTGCAATGAGCTTGTCTGAGCCTTAAAGTAAACTGATAAAAAAAATCATTAGTCAGATAAAACCCAAAATAAACAAAACACATAAAATGTTGTCCTGCCTAACATCATATTTCTATAACCTTAAATGAGATTTGTGCTTTTACTGCTATTATTTTACATAACCAGAGACACGTTTGACAAGTGAAGGTCACTTTGCTTTGGGAATATTTATATTTATGTAAACTGTTTTACTCTTCAAAGCTAGTGTGAATATTTTACTTTAAATGCCGGTATGTTTTACCCTGAAGATGCTGGAAAATACATAATGCATCACGTCAGAAATAGCAGGGACTTACTTCTCCACCTGCCTGTTGCAGGTTGTAAACAGGAGATGTACTCCGTTAGCCTCCTCTCAAAAGCCTTCAGGTCTGTTAGAATAAGGGACACGTTCAAATACAGTTACAGTGGACATCAGAGATCTAGGGCAGAATTAAAGCTTTTCTGGTGACAAGCTCTGAGTGGCTGTCAATAAACTGGGACTTTGATGTAATGTACACAACAATACAATGCTCAATTTAGAACATTTTCATTTCTAATTCAAGATACATAAACACAGAAAATCACCGTAAAAACGTAAAAGTTGTTATAAAGTTTGACATTACGCTCAGTTATATCAAAGAATAGATGTTAAACTACACAATTGTCAACTAAAAAGGAATATCTCCCTGCTAAGCTAGCAAGTATGCTAATAACCCTAGCCAGCCTTTATACCAGTTTCTATTCCCCCTGCATCACAACCTCTGATTTATCTTTTATATTTTTATTTAAAAATCTACATGACCCCTAAAATAGATTTCAATTTGGGTAAAATGAACTACTTTATGGTTATGTTACCTTCGGCCTGCTCCAAAGAATTCATGTCCTAAGCCGACAACAGCAGTGCGCTGTTTGGTTGTGCCTCTGCTTCCTGTCTCAAATGAAGGACTGACCTACTGACCAATCAGAATGGGCTAAATCCTCAACCATAATTCTATTGGATGGAAAGCTCAGAAGAGGGCGGGCCAATCCATAATGTCTTTTCCTGATTTGAAACGTCACAAATTGGGGACGAGCAACAGGTGGCGCTGTTTCACGCTGAATTAAAGCTCAGACTATCCATAATATCCCTTTGTTTTTCCATTCAAACAATATATATATATATATATAAATAAATTCAAAATCATTAAGCAATGATTATGATTTAAGGGTGTTTAAACTGTAAAGTTCTTTATTTCCATAGAAAAATGACTTGAGCGCATTCATACAGGAAGAAGAAATGTTGAATAGTTTGGATTTTATTTTCTCCTGTCTTAAAAAAAGAACACAGGTTTTTCATATAGGATTTGTACAAAATAAGGCATTACGCAAATATATTGATGTTATTTAACAGTTTTACATTTTGAATAAAAACAAAGGAAGATCATCTGATAAAAATACACGATAAGTCAACTTTGGTACATTCAGTTGTGATATTTGGTTTTGTCATGTAATAAACACATTCAATGCAGTCGTTTAAAAGCCAAAGCAAAAAGTATCTTCTAGATTGTGTAGGACACCTTTTTGTTTGCAGGCTTCATTTTATTCTGTGTCTTTACATTAAAATGCTCCTTCAGGATTTGCTCAACCTCATCCTCAGTTATGGTTCTCATATCCAACAAATCCACCCCTTCCTCAGGCTTGTAGGTGACCTCACTGTAGGTCCAGCCAATCAAAGCTTTGAATCCTGTCGGTGTTTGCAGGGAGCAGATGGACTTGTTAGTGAACAGAGAGGCTGGATCTGTTTGAAGTGTGTGGCTTTTTTCAGCGAAATGTTCTGGCTCTCGAGGCTGCAAGGTGAAGCAGAAGATCTGATATGTTTGCTTCCTGTTCACCAGGCTGGATTTGGCAAATTCTGGATTGAGGACCTTTGGTGTCCTGCCTGTCTTCTCCAGGATCCACGTGTCCTCCTTTTCGGTAAGTCGAAACACCCCTGCTGCCTGCGGTTGGTCCTTTCCAGAGATGAGCTCCAGCGGCTCCCAGATCTGAGACGAGACCCCAAAGCTTACATCTGCTATATAAGCCTTCCCATCAATGATAACCTTGTTGATGAGATGATTCTCCCCAGGTGGGAAGTCATTGGTGATAGTGTTGAAAACTCTGCCACCCAACATTGTGGCATTGAAGCCCATTTCTCTCAGCACCCATCCAAACAGGTAGTTGTTCTCAAGGCACCAGCCTCCACGGCTGCTCCTCACCAACTTATTGAAAATAGTCTCCAGGTTCATGGTGATCCACTCTCCGCAATGAATGCTGAGGTTTTCAAAAGGGATTGACATGACATGCAGCTTGTGGATGGACCTCAAAGTGGCGAGATCCATTTTAACAGAAGGGCCATGGAAGCCAATTCTTTGGAAGTACTCCTCCAAATTCATCTTACCTGTAAAATGTAAGATGTTAGAGTTATTTATTAAGTCAAATTTACACACATGTGAAAATGTGCACAGTCAGTTGGAAATACTCCTGTTTTAGGTCATAGTTTGTTTCTATTTTTAGCAACTATGTAACATAAACATCTTCCAAAATACAACCCACAACAATGAACACACACAGTAAAAACTATTCAGCCTTACCTCAGCCAATCAGTCAGAACTACTGAAGAACCTCCGACTAGTAAGGCGCTGAGATATAATATATGGCAGCGATTGGATTAGTTGATCATTTGCTAAGTCAGGCTAACAAAGAGACAGAGTACAGAAGCAACCAAGCGGCTTGTGCACAAGAACAGTGGTACACCTTGAACTGTAGATTTCCCAAAGCTGCAGACTTTAGACTTGCTATACACTGAAAGCTGATTGCACCATCAGATCTGATCAAAGGTGCTTTGAAAAATAGATGACATATGCAAAAAGTGAATCTTATATGTTAAACATTCAACACACAGAGATGTAAATCTTTATTTTCTATTGGTTTCTCAGAAAATATGAATGTTATGGCTCAGAAACATCCATCCATCCATCCATCCATTTTCTGTTCACCCTTCGTCCCTTAATGGGGTCGGGAGGGTTGGCTCAGAAACAGTGACTTTTAAAGCAGGCAATATTATGGCCTACAAAAATAAGAGAAACATTGCCTAGCTTAACAGTGTGAGCAATTATCTAATCTTATGATTGCTTATGATGAGTCTCCGTGAATCCAAAATCCATCCATCCATCCATCCCTCCCTACTTAGTCCTTGCATGGCTGCAATGGCATTACTTTTCTCCAGCAGTCAACAGGCAAGATGGACATGTCACTAGTCCAGTTTTGCAAAGTGATTAAATACTCAAAGCAAAACAAATTTTATTACTTCAATCAACCTCACTGACGTTAATCATGAGCATTGAAATTTTATTGTAAAATGTTGTAAAGAGGAGTTGTACATACAAAAGAAGCAGTGAGGTAAACATCACAGTTTAAGTACAAATTGTTCTTTCTAGTACTTATTCTAGATTAAATATTGACAGTGTGAGTCCAAAAAAACTTTCCATCTGGAGTTGGGCCACCACTTGTTACACAAAGCTATATGTGCAAGCTCACAATAGAACTCTTTCTGGCACAATCGTCAGTAGTGTATAGGTTTCAGTAGTCTTCAAAATATGAAATATGCAAACTGAACAGGCCTCGAAATCTGAGCATGAAAATCCTAAAAAGCATCGCATGCTTAAAATGTTAGTCCAGCTTACAACAAAGAAAGAAATAAATCTGTAAAATTTATTAATATATCACAATAAATATGTCAGAAATAATTGCACTTTAAATTTTAAAAGTTTAACTTGAAGATTATGAAAGATTTGATTACTTTTAACAATTACTCTTCTTATTTTAGTGTTATAACACACACAGCTGACCTTTCATTAATATCAGTAGTTTTGCATTATTCAAAGTGGAGTTAGGTATGGTAAGTCAATATGCTATATCTATAAAGCACATTTAAACTTTTTTCAACTGACATACTAATATATATGGCAATGCTATGTCAAACCGTTGGGTTAATGGTTTCCAAACTTTTTTGGAGGGTTTTCAAAGGGTGTAAAATGTTTTGTTGCACACAGGTTTTAGTTTGTTCTGCAGATTTATATTAAACTGTTCCATCAGGATTTGCTCAAGTTCATCCTCTGTTATGTTCCTCATGTCAAACACGTCCACCCCTTCCTCAGGTTTGTAGGTGACCTCACTGTAGATCCAGCCAATCAGAGCTTTGAATCCTGTCGGTGTTTGCAGGGAGCTGATGGACTTGTTGGTGAAGAGGGAGGCTGGATCTCTCTGGATTCTCTGACTTTTCTCAATGAAATGATCAACCTGTCGAGGTTCCAGGGTGAAGCAGTAGATTGGCTTCGTCTCCTTCCTGTTCACCAGGCTGGATTTGGCAAATTCTGGATTGAGAACCTTTGGTTTCCTGCCTGTCTTCTCCAGGATCCAGATGTCCCCCTTATCAATGAGACGAAACACGCCTGCTGCCTGCGGCTGGTCCTTTCCAGAGATGAGCTCCAGCGGCTCCCAGATCTGGCACGACACCCCAAAGCTCACATCTGCTATATAAGCCTTCCCATCAATGATAACCTTGTGAATTAGGTGAGAATCAAGAGCACCAAAGTCATCAATGATCCTGTTGAAAGCTCTGGAGCTCAACGTTGTGGCATTGAAGCCCATTTCTCTCAGCACCCATCCAAACAGGTAGTTGTTCTCAAGGCACCAGCCTCCACGGCTGCTCCTCACCAACTTATTGAAAATAGTCTCCAGGT